>JAPYZP010001808.1:0-15321 GCA_030522985.1 Torymus sinensis | reverse complement strand
CTGCGGCCGCTCCAGCTCGGGCCCGAGAAGGACCAGTCGATGATTTCTCCCGACTCCGCTCCCGATGCCGACGACGAGAGGGCATCATTTCCGTCCTGCGCCCAGTCGCTTCCTTTCGACACGAGCAGCTCCGGCATGTCCACACTGGAGGTTGGTTTTCATCTACTTATATAGTATACCTACTCACTGTATAATAGAGAAAGTTCGAGGGAAATATGGAAAAGCCCATAGTGCTTGAGTTTGCCAAAGAAAAGGATTGGCTAAGTCGCCGACAGGACTATTGCCAGTGCCAGACTAATAACGTGAACCTATAGTGCGAGATATACGGCAATTGCCGTATTGATTTTAGCACCGCAACGTGCGCTCCCTGCCTTACTCTGCTCCTCCCCATTCGCAGGCCCCACTCTCTCCCTCTCTCTCTCTCTCTCCTCTTTCTCTCGCGCGTTCTCTCTTTTTCGCTCGTTCCGGCCCTTGGCGCAGCGCGCTAGTCATCCCTCAAAGCCGCGAGCTGCGAATCGTATTGTACTTATGTAGGTAGTGCATCCACCCGCGTCGTACCTTTTCGGAAGTAGTGCCTGCTTGCTTCGACCTCCTTTCCCTAGGATTACGTACTTCTCCACGTCGGTATACACCATCACAAAGCTTCCTACTTCGTCTTTCAACATTTCTATAGAGTCCATCTTTGCACTTCTATAGGGCTTTCTATCTTTTAGGTTATACTTAAGGACATTTTGTTTTTTTCATTGAACTATTCTATTATCTCGATTGATTGCCATTATTTATGACCTTACATTGATAATTTTACAACTTATTCTTCTAGTCGTACACTAAAAGTGGAAAAAGTTACAATCTCGATGAGTGTGGTACTGAAGATGATGATCATCCAAGTTCTTCCGTGCAATGTCAAAGGCTGCCTGCAAATCATGGAACTTGGTCAGTAAAGCAAGATCCATGGAATTCAAGTCTATCTGCTGGGCCCCAAGCTCATCAGATTGGATTCATGACGCACAGTGTAAGTTACATACTATAAAATTTATTATTTAATTAATCAAAGTATAAGTAAAAGTAAACAAAACTTTTTACCTGATATGTGTTTCCATCTGTTCACAAATATTCAAAAGTATTTATTAAAAATTTTATGAAAAAACAAAGAACCTTTGTAAACATTGATATTTTTAAAATAATTATAAATTAATAAAATGATAATAATTCAAATTAAAAATTTTAAATTAATGGTTGAATAATTTAATTAAGATTTAAATAAGAAAAATTAATATCTGCAGATGTTATTTTTATAAAATAAGAGAAAGGTGCAACACAGCAGCTAAAATATTATATTTTATTTTAACTCCAGATATATTAGAACACTTAATGAAGAAGTAAACATGAATAATATGGAAAAAATATATTATTGTAATTAAATATATTTATTTGCAGGACTCAATGAGCGCAATGAGTTTCTCATCTGAAGCTGAAATGAATTCTTCCAGTATGCAAGGTCAGCGGCGCCTAGGTGCTAAAATGGATGTTGTTTACAGTCTTTTAAACATGCTAGGCAGTACAGAGGGCCGTGAGGATATGAGTGCAACTTTTTTGTCAATGAGCAATTCAGTAGAAAGTTGCATTGTTATGAGGGAATCTGGCTGCTTACCACTTTTAATTCAATTGATACATGCACCAGGACAAGATTCAGAAACTCGAGAGCGTGCTTCTCGAGCACTATACAATATTATTCATGCACGTGCAGATGAAAAATCAAGCCGACGTGAAGTCCGTGTTCTTCGACTACTTGAACAACTAAGAGATTATTGTCAATCTTTAAGAAATTCACTTGAGTCCATGAAAACTCTAGATGATGTAGAAAGGCATCCAGGTGCAACTATTGCTGCATTGATGAAATTATCATTTGATGAAGCACATCGTCATGCCATGTGCCAACTAGGTGGATTACATGCAGTTGCTGAACTTATTGAAACAGATCATATTACCCATGGAAGCAATAGCGATGACCCAAATTGTATAACTTTAAGACGATATGCTGGAATGGCTTTAACAAATCTCACTTTTGGAGACAGCAATAATAAGGCTCTTCTTTGTTCTTTTCATGAATTCATGAAAGCTTTGGTATGTACACAAATTCATAAATCATGTGGTTTTTTTTTTTTTAGTGAAATTTCACTTTTTTATTTATCTATTGTGTGAGTGAGTGAGTGTGTGTGTATAGAAATATATTACACATACATAGTATGTCTATTAAATATATTCATACAAATAATAATGTACTTTTGTAATATTTTGATAGATTTTACAACTCAAAAGTCCAAGTGATGACTTAAGACAAGTAACTGCCAGTGTTCTGCGCAATCTATCTTGGAGAGCAGATAGCAGCAGTAAACAAACTTTACGCGAAGTAGGTGCTGTTGTTGGTCTGATGAAAGCAGCGATGGAAGGTCGAAAGGAATCCACTTTGAAATCTATTCTGTCTGCTCTATGGAATCTTTCAGCTCATTGCAGTACAAACAAAACTGAAATTTGTGCTGTTGAAGGAGCATTGGCATTTCTTGTTGATATGCTAAATTATAATGCTCCATCCAAAACTTTAGCAATTGTCGAAAATGCTGGTGGAATTTTAAGAAATGTTTCTAGTCATATTGCAGTTAGGGATGATTATCGAGCAATTGTACGAGAACGTGGCTGTTTACAAGTCAGTAGCTTCAAATTTTTCTTCATTAGTTAAAAAAACTTTTAAAAGCCTATGATGTCAATTGATGATTGCATTATCATTCTTTTTAGGTCTTACTTCGACAATTAAGATCACCTAGTCTCACAGTGGTGAGTAACGCCTGTGGAGCTCTATGGAATCTATCTGCACGATGTCCACATGATCAAAAGCTGCTTTGGGACCTTGGAGCTGTACCAATGTTAAGAAGTCTTATTCATTCCAAGCATAAAATGATATCAATGGGCTCTAGTGCAGCATTAAAGAATCTTCTCACTGCTCGTCCAAATGGAAGCAATATAGTGCATTTAGATTCTACTGCAAGAGGACTTGGTCTTTCCACGTTACCGAGTTTGATGGCACGAAGGTAATATTGTTAAAAGATTTTTCGTAACTATGTATTTACGTTGTCAATAAGGCTATAATATTTAAAAGCATTATTAATTAATGATAATGTATTACTGACTTTTAGACAAAAAGCTCTTGAGCAAGAGATTGATCACAATTTAGCAGAAACATGTGATAATATTGAACCGAGTACATCACCCGTAAATAAAGAAGACAAATTCTCTTTGAAAATCGATCAAAGTTTTCTCGACAATTCTAATAGAAATGGCAAACTTTTTCTTCAACCTCAACTTCATTCACCAACAGGAAATCAGCCGGGTCCATCTGGATTAAAATGCAACGGTTTTCCTCGCAGCGAAAGCAGAGAATCTATGCGTTCAGTCACTAGTACACATTCCGATACAATTTTTGAAAAAGTCAACCGTCAAACGCGAAATGGAATATCACCTTTAGAACTTCAAATGAAACGTCAATCTTCATCGTTACATTCTGCAGTTAATTTTGATTCTGGAAATTCAAATGATGGAAATTCAAAAGGTAATTCCGTAATAAATAGTTAAAGTATTTATTTTATTGTAACATTATTTTTAGCCATTAGAAATAATTAAAATTTCTTATAGGCTTACTGGACAAGAAGTATACATTGCGTTACATGAACGTAATTCCAGAACGTTTAAAACCTGGAGAACCTCTACCAGATTTACGAGCTTGCAAAAATAGCGCCTCTACAATATCATGGGCTACTGCACCTAGTCAAGAGGCAGCTTGTTCCAAAGGTTCATTGCAGTTATCAGTTGAAGAAAACCTTTCAATGTCAAATTCCTGTGATTCATCAAATTCAAAACTAAATCTGGACTCCCATTCAAATTCTAGTAATTTTACAAGAGCAAAATCAACATCCCCCTTTGACGATGTTTCAAATTACAATTTTCCACTAAAAAGTATTGTTAACGCTATGTCTCCTATGGAAGATCCATTTAATGAATATGCTGAAACTGACTTAGATCAACCAACTGATTATAGTATTAGATATGCGGAACATACATCAGATGATGATAAGCAAAGTTCGGCTTATTTTACTGGTACCGAACATGAACAAGATACTGTTAAAACTTATTGCACTGAAGGAACTCCATATCAGGGTTCTCTCAATTCATCCAGAGCTTCTTCTGCTTCAGATTTACGTGACGAAAATAAATTGAAGGCTCATGTAAGAAAAATATCTCATTCTACCCAAAGAATTTCGTCTGATGAATTAAAACACTTGAATTCAAACGCAAATATTGAACAAGATTTAAAACGTATGACGCAAGTCAATACTCAAGTTAGTTCTACAACGGATTCACTTCCTTCAATGGTTTCTGGTAAGATTTTAACCATAATAACGATTTATTTCAAATATAGAAATTTAATTATTCATTTGTCAATGTGGTTTATTAGAGAGTTCAACATTAGAAGCGGGTAGATCACTGGAAAGTGATAGTGCTATTTTTGGAAGTGATCACAAATTTGAGCAAAGTTCTGGTGTGCCCAGTTTTAATTCATTAACTGAAGATGAGTCTAAATTAGTAAATAATACAAAGAAAAAAAATAATATGCAGTATGATGCCAAAAAGGAAAGTTTTCAGGAATCAATGGATAATTTTAATGACAGAACTGCAGCAGATTATGCATGGAGTGATCTGTGAGTACATTAACAAATATTAGTCATTGTAAAATAAATATCTCATTACCATTCTTGAAATATTTTGAAATTCAATGTAAATTAAAATGCTAAATTTAAAATTCTATTTTAAGGCACAAACAATCACACAGACAAAATAGTTTTGACACAGATTTACATTCTCAGAATAATCTTGTTAGATATCAAACGAACACATGCTTAAATGACATTGAAATTCAAGATCTCAATGAGGACATGATATTGGGCAATCGAGTAAGTTTCACTATTTTGATATTATAGAAATTAATAACCGTTAATTTTATACTAATTTACAAACTTGACAAGATTTGAACATTATTTTATTTATTTCGTGATATAGGCTCCTTTGACATCATTAGAATCTGTTGATAATCAGCAATTCCAAGATGATGAAGATTGCAGTGAAATTACTTATACTAATGATTACTATACTGTACAAGAAGATACTTATACTATTGATAAATTTGGTAAAACAGAAGAACAAAAACCATTTACAAACGACGACTGCAGTGTGTCTCAACAATGCTCTTCTACTCTTAGTTATATGTCACTTGACGATAAAGATTGTCGTTTTAATGTTTTACGAAACGATAATGGTTTAATAGAAAATGCAACACACAATTTGCAAAATAATTTTACTTTGAATGCCGAAAATTTTAAATCTTTTGATTCAATTGAAAAATCAGAACAGGTACTTCTAGAATTATGTATTAATTCAGAGGTTAAAAAATCTGAAATTTTCTTTACTGATATAAATGGCACTTCTCAACAGTTTATTGGTGAAGATATTACCGACACATCTAGAAAAACCAATGTTTCTACTAATAAAAACAACAATTTGCAAACCGTAAGTATTCTTTATAAACAATTTATTACAAGTAAATTTAATGTCTTTATATTCAATACAGAATTGAACTTGAAAATTTAACTATTATTTACATATCTATATTGTCTTTATATGTTTATGAAATTATTGTTTTCGTACTAAATTTGGTAGTTAAAAGTTTTTAAATCAATTTAACTTACAAATTTTTAATTACAGGGAGAAATAAAAGGTAAAAATCAAGAAGAGTACAGAAGACAACGAGATCCAGATGCAATGATTGCTTCTCTTGATCGATTAACTGCTACATTAGTTCAACAAACAGAAGCAATTCGTGAGCGAGATTCAAGTACAATGAAAGCCAGTTTGTTAAGTGACACATGGAACGAAGATTCACCAAATGATGTTTCTTTTCCTAGTATCAGTGTTAGCGCACCTCTCGTTTCATCATTTAAAAGTGATATTCAAGATGATCAACTCGCTAACAATCATTGTAATAGTATCCCAAATTCAATGACAGAATCTAAAATCATTGAGATAGAAGCTATAAAACTGGCGGAAGCTGTTAGTGCCGAAGCAAATCAAATTAGTTTAACATCTCTTGATCTCGATGCTATAAATCCTCCTTCAACGATGGGTAGTCTTTTATCTCTTACTGCAAGCATTGGAGGAACTATGGATAACGGCGACAACTTAGCGGGTAATATATTATTATTTATAGTAAATTACTATAGTGTTGCACATGAATTAAAAAAAATTCAAGCAACTACAATTTTTGCGTATGTATTTACAGAAAGAAGCCGTTGTCATTCAACTTCTCTTCCATCAATGCAATCATCTAGTTGCAGAAAAAAATCTCTACCTATCGGTTGGGTCGCTCGTCGAGTTTTAAATCACGGACAAAATCGCACAGGCAGCTTGGAAAATCTGCTGAATGAATGCAACAGTGGTAATAATTCACAACTAGAAAATGTCAAACCCCCATCTATAATGGATGAACTACTGGACGTTGGTGATATGGAAAATAGCATGTTAAGCGTAGCTAGTATAACTTCTGAAATTGCAGAGAGTAAGGATAATGATTCCAATAGTTTGACCAGTAGCGATGTGGTTTTTGATTTTATAAAACCAGTTGCAAACGTTTTGTCCATAGCATGTATAAGGTAAAAAAAAATAGTCTTTTTTTCACTATAATTCTTTCGTAACACGTAAAATAAAATGACTTATTTTGATTTGAATTAGAAATGCTGAAGCTATGCAGGGGAGTGCAAGTAACAGCTTAAGTGAATGTTTAGATAACATTAATCCTCCTTCGCTGTTTAATGAAGTCAGTGAAATGGATGAATCTACTATGGATGTAAATACAAATTGTGGTGATACTTTGTGTATTGATGCTGAGTTATACAGCGAGGAGGCTACTCATTGTGCATTTGACGAAAGAATTGAAGAAATAGCAAATGATACAGATGAAGCCGCCACACCTATTTCCAGTGAACACTGTAGCTCTGTTGAATCAACGCCTAAAAAACGACTTTATGAAAATCACTCAGGTACAATCTACTTTACATCAATGTAACCACCTAAGATTCAGGGATCATACACTAAGAAATTATTAATAACTAACATTGGCAGTGATTGATCGTTCTCTTTCGGGTTCGAGGACAATTAATTACTACGTCTACATTTCGATTCCCCCATTATCGTTTAATTGATTTTTTAAACGTAATACTAACATTTTTAGTTTAGTTCTAATTAGAAAAAAAGTATAAGTTTTTATAACTTTAAAGCAAATAATTATCAAAAAATTCAATTAATATAATAAAAAATGATATTAATATGCAATAAAATAATGTTAACAGGACACCTTACTCCGAAACAAAAACGACAACAGGCTAAAGAAAGATATAAAACGTATACTATAGCTGCGGAAAGAGTTAGAAAAGAACAGGAAGATCGCAAAAAACAAGAACAATGTAACAGCAATATTTCAAAGAATTTAGACGATAAACCTTCACCCGTTACAAGACTTACACCGAAACAACGAAGACAAGAAGATAGAGCAAGGTTCCAAACTCAGGTGCTTGAAACTCCTATTCTTTCTAAGATTAGTAATGATTTTCCAGAAAATGAGGATAAAAAAATTTCAAATACTGAGAAGAGTAGTGTCCAATCTACTGGAAAAACTGGAATCCCCATGTTGAGAAAATATACCTGCACTAAAACTTATAAAAGTAATCGAAGTATCAATCAAGAAAATAAAGAAAGTCTAAATACAAAGACTTTAAATGAAGATACTGCTTCTTACGAAAGCTATGAAAATCATAGATTACATTGTGCTTCTTCCAGTGAAATAAAGACGATGGAGATAAATACAAACAATCATTTGAATTCTGGAAAAAATCAAGCAAGCGAAGTTCTTTTTTTAAAGCATGACAGTGATAGTTTGAGCAACGGTGAGTTTAAAATGGAAAAGCCTACTCAAAGTTTGAAGAATAAAGTTTCTGAAGATTTTAATTACGTTAATAATGATCACGCATTCGAAATAGCCTCGACTGACGATGACACAGCAAATCAAGTTATAATCGTTGGAGATAGAGAGGTTGATGATGAATCTGAGTTAGAAAGCGAAAATGATTCTGAAAAAGAAGAAACACAAGAGGTAAAAAGGCCGCGTATTGTAAAACCAGGTACACTTCAGAGGGAATTAAGTGTTGAATCAAATACTAACGATAAACCTGAATCGGAAATACCGAAATCTATTCGCGGCCGAAGAAAACCGCTGTACTCGACGCCAAACACTAGGAAATCAACCCCTCAGTCTTCACCTTTAAAACAAGTAGCACTTGTTAATCGCAGTAATACTTCACCAATTGTACGACCAACGAGAGCTATGACACTTAGACAAAATAATAGTGTTCAAAAGACGAAAAGTACACCTAAAATGAGTGGAAACAATAACGGAATTGTAGAAAAACGAATTTCTAATGTTAATAATATGCCGAAACGAAGTTCCATTCCTCAGAAAACATCTACTTTCACGAGGCGTGCAAGTACAGTCAATGCGTCTAATGAAATCGCTGCTCAAAAAGTAGAAACACCTATTAAACCACTGGAAAGACAAGGGACTTTTACCAAAGATGAACCTGAAATGGAGAATGCTCCAATGGTTATGCCTATGTCACCTTGCAAATCAAACTTTGCTAAATCCACAAATATAAGTGAGTATTTAAAATTGATTAGAAAAATAATACTAATAGTAGTTATCTTGATATATTTAATGGGATTTTTCAAATCATTCTACTGGATAATGGATGGTACAAAAAGAGCATAAAAAATTTTGATTTCTTATCGGAGTGAATGCATTTAATGCTAAAATTTGTACTTCTACTTCAGACCTTTGGGTTTGGAGAGAAATATATTCGTAACTGTTTGAAAGGTCAACTCAAACAAAAAGAAAAGCAAAATCTAAGTACTCTGTACTTTGTTTCCATCATCCAATGACCATTAGACTTAAACTTAAAATCAACGTTATAAATTTATAACGATTATTGATCGATTTTGTGACACAAACTTTACCACCTATATTTTCTTTGCATTTTTATTTTATGCTCGTATATTTTTTTAGTTTTGAAACCCTCAAATTAAAGTTTACTTTTTTGCATGTTTTTTGTCAAGGGAAATTTTAGCCTAAACAATTAGGAATACGCGCGCGTCAAATTCATTCACGCATTACCTACATTATTTTATTAATTTAGTATACTTTACTGTAAAATATAAGACAAATTTCTATAGACATGTCTGTTCTATACTAAATTAATTTTCTAAGCCAGTGTTTTTATGCAATTTAAATAATTTTTCAGATAGTAAGATATCGCCAAAAAATTCTCCCATTAACGGTAAATCGAAAATTTCTTTGAGGACACCACAGCGACCTACCACATCAAAATTAACCAAAACAACAAGTGTTGAAAGAATTTCTACTCCAACAGGAATTCCGACGATAGCCAAGCGTTCGTCAACAAATCTATGTGGGACAGTAATAAAGTCGTCTTCTAACTATCAAATTTCTCCTAGTAATGAAAGTGGGATTCCCCGGAAAATTTCACTTAATCATAGATCTAACAGCAACTCCAGTATCGTTTCCAACGTTTCAGCACAAGGTACTCGCAAGATGGTAAAAGAAGCTACGAGTAAAATTGCTAGTTTATGGAAAAAAGTTGAAGAAAACAAAAATAGACAGCGATATGAAAGATCAGACACACGTCAATGGATTACACCAAATCGGACATCTACTGAAGTCGATTCCCCAAATGAAAATGAAGAACAAACTTGCAGATTATTTAGAAGTTCTACATTCGAGGGTCTTACCAATGGCTCAAATGACTCAAGTCAAAACTGATATCTGTTGCAGGAAAAGGGGGCAACCGTATAAAGCCAAATAGTTCATCTGTATGAACTTTACTTTAAGCTATTTAATTTTTTTATGAGAGTGAGTTTAGTTACTATTGACCCAAAAATTTTATTTATGCGACTGGGTTATATGTCTTTTGCTTAATCACAAACTGGTATTCTGTTTACTGTTAAACAGTGATTAATAGAATTATTTACTCGAAAGTATTATCTTAATAATAACTATTGAAAAATTC
Organism: Torymus sinensis; assembly: GCA_030522985.1. Lineage (NCBI taxonomy): Eukaryota > Metazoa > Arthropoda > Insecta > Hymenoptera > Torymidae > Torymus > Torymus sinensis. The sequence continues at coordinate 5,083 of JAPYZP010001808.1, read as the reverse complement.
AGAAAACGACTTATCTTTGAAGATAAAATAAAAACTTATAGTTATAATTTATTCATTATATTTTTGAGATTTTTTTTGAGATTTTTTTTTTCATTTTTGAAATGATAATTAAATAATCTCTATAAACGTACTGGAGTATACTTATTAAACTAAAAAAATTAATTGGTTTTATTTTAAAAATAGTTACATGAAATGAATTTTTTAATTTTATTCTTCTAATAACTAAAAGATAATGAAAAGTTTAACAAAAACCAAAAACCTGAATCTGGGGGATCTGGATCGTATATTAAACTCTGTACATAAGCGACACGTTAAATTAACTCCTGAGAGGTCAAATCGAATGTCGAATTGACAAACAGATGCGACATCTATTATTTATAAACTCTGTATATAAAAATGATGAAAATACGTGTAGAAATAGAAGTTTAGTAATTAATGTCAAAGCAATTGCATGTTCAGCTTGCAATACTTTATTGTACATGCAAGAATCGGTTGGAAAAAAAAGAATTTGATTTCTTTAGTATATATGCACACAGTGCCCAAGCAATGATTTTATTTCTTTATTTGCTATATTTCCCTTGTATGAGTTTTGATCAATTATACTTGTATGAGAAAGACTTTTGTTATCCACATCTTATTTTTTTAAGACTGATAGTTTGCGTAATAGTATAAAGAATGAAAGTCATCCTTTAAATATAATTGGACTCCATTTTTTTTTTTTTTTTTTTTTTTTTTTTTTTTTTTTTTAACAACCTTCATAAAAACAGATTTATAAAATATATAACTAAAATAAGCTATACTCATAACTACCGAAACTATTAAATATGCAGTTAAAACGATTACTTTGTAAAAAAAAACTTAACTTTCGTTTCTAGTCCATTTTCTTTAAGATTATTAAGAAGATGTGATGAATTAGTATTTATAACAGAATATGTTTTATATCATTAATATCGGGAAAATCTTTGTTAGACTTACGTAGTGACCAAATTGTGCAAATCACAGGTGGTTCAGCAGAAACTTTATATATGTATTTATTTATTTACGTTATTATTCAATGTAGTCTATTTTAAAAATCTAATATCAATCTGTGATGCCATTGTTACATATATTTATGATTGTATAATTAAATTCCTCAATATTGTCAGCTTTCCTTCTGCTTAAATATCTTGTATACTTCAAGGAAGGAATTGTTTGGCTTATTGAGCAAATGAATTGATATATTTTTTTTTTACTTATTTCTATAATTAAGTTAACTGTTACATTTTTTATTGTACTTTCATCCCTGCATCCAGTTCGAATTAACAAAAGTTAATTCTTCCAACTTGGAGTATATTCAGGGTTTTCAGTTCTCTATTAAATTGTTTTATAAATATTTTAAAGCCAATTTGGTCCATGTACAAGATAGATTTTCTATATGATTAGTTTGTAATTTCATCTTTTTTACCTAGTTCAATCTATAAAAAAAGCTTTGTCTGTAGACATTAAGTTTAATCTATATTTTTCACATCTGTATATTATGATCAATCAAAGTAAAATAAAATTTGTAGCTAATTATAAATGTTTCTTATTTAATTAACCTTAATATACAAATCAAATATTTTTATGAAAAAAATTTTATTTTTAATATTATAAAAATTTACATATTTATTTACAAGTTGAAAATTATTCTGGGTGTTCATATAAGTTAATAGCCTTATCTTCAGCAACAGATACTAGTAAATTATTTTTCAAAGGATGATACTTAACACCCCACACCTAGAAAAGTATTTTGAATATTTATTACGATTTGATTTATACACATATGTAAAACATTTTGAATACCTGATCAGAATGTTCATGAAACGTATGTAAACATTGTCGGTGAGACAGTTCCCACACTTTAACAGTGTGATCAGAACTACTGGAAGCAAATTTTTGACCATCAGGAGCAAATGAAACTCCAAGAACCCAAGAAGCATGGCCTGACATTGTTCCAGCTACATTAGCGTCTTTTCTATATAAAATTTACAAATAGTTAATAAACCAAAAGAAATACATAAATCATAAAATACCTTTATATCACAGTAACAGTAATAATTTTACATAAATATCAATAATGAAATTTTTTTATGAAAAAGTATATTTTGAATTCTATACTCACATGTCATAGAGTTTCATATGACTATCATCACTGGCGGTTAACAATAGTTGAGAATCAGGTGAAAAACATAGAGATCGAATAGGCATGGCATGACCTATAAGATATAAAATAAAATTATATTTTTGTATAAACTTTAAGTATATAATGGTAATAAAGTTCTTACCTTCTAATGTTTGTAATACTTTTCCATATGCTACATCAAAAATGTTTATAATACCATCTATAGCTCCACTTGCTATATATTTACCATCTGGACTCTAAAAGCAGTGATAATTCATATTCATACGAATTGAAAAAAAATATGGGATATCGATGTTTATGAATCAGTATATTACACAACTAGGAAGGTAAAGAGTTGGCGAGTCCAGAGTACATGTAAATTGCCAAGGCAAGCATATGTGCTCTGGGGTGGCCCTTTTTATCCCCATGTTGCATATACTATTTTTTACCATACCCAGGCAAAAAATGCCACATTTGTGTTTTTGAGCTGAGATCAAAAGTAGCACTTTTGGGCAGGATATGGTGAAAAATACACTGATGTCAGTGTATTTTTCATTATTTTTAATTTTTGATTTTTATTAATTATTTTAGTTAGTTGCTGTACTTAAACTCACCACAACAATTTAATGCTTATTTTTAAAAACTCAAAAATAAATTAAAATAATGAAAAATTTGATATAAAAATTGTAACGGGCTCCAATATTCCCTGAAATCTATTTTCTTACGTAAGCAACACTAAGTGTAAATCTTCCACCTCTGGTATCTAAAACTTGTTCTTGTTTTCCATTTTCTGCACTATATAAATGTATTTTACCAGCATGACTACCAGAAACAATATATTTATCATCTGGAGAAAAACAGACTGACCATATATCAACAGGACCAACTTCTATACTATAAATTTTCTCTCCTGACTCTAAATCCCATACCCTTAAACTTGAATCCAGAGAACTTGATGCACATCCTAAAAATCATTTATTACTAAATTTCATTGCATAAATAAAAATCTATGAATAATTTAACTTTTCAACGTTGTTGGAGAAAAAATAGAATATAATCTAAGGCCTTTTATATACATTTAATAAATAAATAAGCAGGTATTCATTTTATATAAAGTACAATTCACGATAATATTCTTACTTGATCCATCAGAGTTTACTGCTACTGATACTACTCCTAATGAGTGTCCAGTGAGCTTATGTTTAAGTCTTAAGCTTTTATCTGTATATTCCCAAACTTTTACAGTATCATCAACAGAACCAGTTATAACATATTCACTTGGATTGTCATCATTTGATCGCATAGAATCTCTATGAAATAATTATAACTTATAGAAAATGAAATGTCTAATAAAGAAATTTTAAATAACCAATTTACCGAGAATCATCATTATCTATTTGCATTGAATCCTTCTTCTTCTTTGGACATCCCCAAGCACATGACCAAATACTATCCTCATGGGCATTTTCAGTTTTATGTATTAAGGAATACTGAAAAAATGTATTCAATTTATAAATTGCCAACAGATAGGTATATTTGTAGGCTATTCTGTTCATAAAGAAATTTTATATTGCATTCAAAAAAAGAATAGATAAATATTTACCATTATTGAAAATAAGTTTACTTTCTTTAGAGTAGTTTGGTTCTATAGAATATTTAGTTACTTTTTAAAACAGTTGATTTTCGGCTTTATATTGTCAAACCGCGTAACTCATTTTTATATCCAACCAAGTATACATATCTAAATATCTTACATTTATCTAGATAGATAGATTACATGAACTTCTTTAACACTAAAAGATGTCATGTCTCAGGAAAGAACCACGGCCACTTGTCTTTTAGATAACTAGAAGATATCTCTGTACTTGCCGGCAATCTGAAATTATTGCTCTGGAAAAAGATAAGTATATAACTCCAAGCACCGGCCCTTATTCGCAACCATCTTACCGGTGAAAAGTGAGATGACGAGTTCATGGGAGAATATTACAACTTATCAATGGCTACCAAAAACCTAACACCTAAAAACATCAGTTTCATATCCCGAGTAGAAATGAAATTTTAAGGTAAAAGTCAGGGCCTGTACAGTAGACCTACTTTATCTGTACATAGGCATAGGCGGAAACATCTATGATTGCCAGGCGCGTAACAAGGTGGGATGCCGGGTCTGGACAGGTAGCCTGACTTATAATTTTATACTTTTCTTATGATTTTTTACACTGTCTGAAGACGGTAAAGGTATTGTCCTCTTTCCAATACTTAATTTACCGAAAACCTGGTTTCAGGATAGCGGAGTTTTCCGTGTTTTGAGATTTGTTACATTGTAATTTATTTATATTTAATTATATACTACAATAATGCACAAAATAATTAACAAGGCTATATAGAATTCTATGTCATTTTTCTCGTAGAATAGATTGGAGCTGTCCGTGTGTCAGAAAAAAGAATCTTATTAATTTGTTTAAACAATCATTGTTTAAACAAATTGCAAACAGAATTTTATGCTTTTTTTACTTGTTAGGATCTTGTCCAACATTTACTTTGGCCTCTGCGATTTTAGAATGTTCCAAGAACGTTTTTGTGACGAACACAATAGGTTTTTCGGCGCAACGTACGTGCAACATTCGGTATAAAATAATAACGTTCTAGGAACGTCAATGTGACGTTCAAGGAATATTATAAAATATTTATGGTACATTTTCCCCACGTGAAGGAAACGTTGCAACGACGTCCACGGTACACCATATAGGTACTGCAGTCACCGATGGTGACATCGGTAACGTTGTAGAAACGTCAAATGAACGTCATTTAGTAACCATCTAACTCATGGATCTGACACGACACCAAGGCACATCTTTTTATGTTTTATTATTAAAATTATTTCACGCAGATATTGCGTAAAATTTTAAGTCCCCTATGTAAAGGGGAATATATCAAAAACAAGGC
>JAPYZP010001807.1:0-15120 GCA_030522985.1 Torymus sinensis | reverse complement strand
CACACACACAGAGTGCGCGTAAGTACTTACACGTGTGAGATAGAGAAAGAGAGAGCTACGGTAGCTAGCTGCTAGCTACCGTCGTGGGGGTACACGCACGCGTGCGAAAAGGAGTACAAGGAGACGTAGTATACGCAGAGTGGGTGGTGGTAGTAGTGACGACGCGACGAGAGCCGCGAGATGAGGGTGCAGCCGGGTCGAGTAATAACTACAACTACGCCGTGGTCGTCGTCGACGTCGGAAGCCAGCCGTAGCAGCGACGCCGGGCCAAGCGGCGCGTGAGTGAGCACATCATATATCGCATCAACGTCATCGTCGCCGTCGGCTTCAGTCTATAACTCTCTCTATCTTATATATCTCTACGATATATCTACCGCCTCGCACGCAGCCGCCCACACACAGCACGCATACGCGCACAGGTGCTGTGTATATGCACATCATACTTATAAAAGAAGAGCCAACGCGTTTGTTTATAGAAGAGGCAGCAGCGCAAGCATGCTTGTGTAACAACGCGACCGCGAGCGCGAGAGAGGGTATTGGAGCACCTACACCAAGAGAGAGAGAGTGAGAGGGGAAGAAGTCGCACGGGAGTGAGTAGAGAGAGAGAGAAAGAGACAGAGAGACACTTGCGTACTTATAACATAGCGCTCGCTTGCTCGCTCTCGGACGCTCGCGCGCCGCCGTCCTTCTGCTAGGCGCGCATCGAACGACACCTGGAGTGATCTCCTGGCCGCGACGCGTCCCCCCCTTGCAGATGCTCGGCTACGAGGACGACGTCGACCAGGGCTGAGCTGCGCGAGCGCGAGCTGCCCCCTGCGCTCTCAGGGTGAAGACGACGACGACCAGAATAACCGGGAGAGGAGGCAGTTGCGTGTCTCTGCATCGCGTTATACTTACTCGGCGCTGGTGGAGGAGGCACGATAGAGAGCATCGGGAAGGTAGAAAGAGCGAGAGAGTGAGACAGAGAGAGTGTGTGTGTGCTCTGACGGAAGTATCGGGCAGTAGAGAAAGATAGAGAGAGAGAAAGAAGAGTGATCGCAAGAGAGAAACGGAGCGAGCCGGACTTTGGAGGCCCGGCGATACAAGAGACTGCTAGAAAATGCTGAAGCAATTGCAGATGGGGATGAGAGCTTTTCTCCTGATGGCCTCCCGGGTGTGGACCTGCGTTTGTTTTCTGCTCAAGAAGCAGGTTAGAGCCGTAAGTAGGTGCCCAGCACCTCCCTCAATCAGTATTAGCGCTGACAGCACAGTGCTACATGCTGCCCTACGAATGTCATTCTTGTCACTTTGTTTTATTTTTTTAGATCTCTCAGATGCAACCCGTCAAGTATGAAATCTTCCCACTGTCACCGTTATCCAGGCACAGACTTAGTGAGTATGAGGAGAGCTGTCTATACCGGTTGCTCAATTTTTTGGTAGCATTGCGACACCGCTATTGATGAGTCAAAAGTGAAGAGCCACTTTGCATTTCGTTGTCTTAGTTACCTGTGTTTTGGAATAGTCAAGCTATGTAGATGTGTGATTGCGTCAAATGTATAGATATGGAGTTAATTGATTTTTTTTTTATTCAAAAGAGGTATTGATTAAAATTAACATAGCAGCTAGTGCGCTAAGATAGTGGTACCGATTAGAATAGTTTTTGCTATAAAATCTGCTAAAAAATTTGTTACACCTAGTTTTAAAATTGTGTAAATAATATTGATTAATTTATCTATGTAATTTATTATATTAATTTACTTTATATTATTGCAGGTATTGTTAAAAGAAAGATACTCGTACTAGACTTGGATGAAACACTAATTCATTCTCATCATGATGGGGTGGCGAGGCCAACAGTCAGGCCTGGTACCCCCCCTGACTTTATTCTCAAAGTGACGATAGACCGGCATCCGGTTAGATTTTTTGTTCATAAAAGACCCCATGTGGACTTCTTTTTGGATATTGTTAGTCAGTGGTGAGTTGAACAATGTTCTTTTCATAATTGTAAAAATTTGCCTTAAATAAAATTGAATATTATTGAATTTTTTAAAGGTATGAGCTGGTGGTGTTTACTGCTTCAATGGAAATTTATGGTGCTGCTGTCGCTGACAAATTAGACAACAACAGAGGGATACTGAAACGCAGATACTACAGGCAACATTGTACGCCTGAAATGGGTTCCTATACTAAGGATTTGGCTGCCATTTGTTCAGATTTAGCATCAGTCTTTATACTCGATAACAGTCCTGGTGCTTACAGAGCTTATCCTCGTAAGTAATTAATTTTCATAAGTAAAATTTATTTTTCTTGTTTTCTTAATTTGTAAAAAAATAAATTTCATTTTTACAATAGATAATGCAATACCTATTAAGTCGTGGTTCAGCGATGCAGGTGATACTGCACTTCTAAGCTTACTTCCAGTGTTAGATGCTCTTCGTTTTACGCAGGATGTACGCTCAGTACTCTCAAGAAATTTACACTTGCATCACACTTGGTAGCAGTATCCTAGTACATCGTCTTAAAAAGTGATGGAGGGGCAAAACGCTAACGCAATCTAGCCTTTTTTGGCTTGAGAAAATGCTACTAGCGCTTGCCTGTCACAAGGTCATCTGAAAATGCCATCTGAATTGTAAAGGATGGGATAGATCTCTGACAGCTATGCCCACATATACACGTACAACCGTGAAAGAGCAAGATTCCTTGGACAACAAATGCGCCTCAGCACAAAACATCCTAGAATGATTTTTCTCTCTCAATACCTCTTTTCGGTCACGATACAGTTGTTCAACAGAACAAGTAACTTATCATTCAATCACGCATCAGCCAAAGATCCGAGTTTTTTTCCTTTCGCAAAATCATAAAGCGTCATTTATTTCTTTCATCGTGACTTGCCAAATGTATATTTTTGTGTATGTTTTGATCCCAAGTATGATTTTTGTTTGTCTCTTTTTTACTAGGTAGAATAATGTAGGAAGCACACAAGAGAGAGACTGTAATCTCCAAGTACAATGCTTTTATTACGATTGTACATTGTTTGATCTAGGATGGCTAAATAATTTGCTGTAACTCACTGTATCAGTGAGGCAGCTATTTTGATTATATTGTAATCTAAAAAAATATTGATAAATCTAATAAAAATAATGATTCAATCTGAAAAAAATTTTAATTCGATTAGATATTGATTATGAAGATAATTCGTTAACACCTTGTTCATGTGGCAACTGCACATGTACTATTATACTCCAATATAATAATAGCAATCATTGCATGGTGTGTAAATACCGGAATGTAAACTGTAGAGAATGAATGGATTGGTTCAGTCTTCACTGGCTGAGTTGAATAACTGGAGCTGTTTTGATTGGTTACTATAACGCGTGTATGTATGCGAGTACATTTACACATGCGCATTCTTTGCGCATTAATACGCAAAAATAGTGAAAAAATATTATTTCTGTTGCAAGGTACCCGGCGTGTATATCATTTGTACAAACAAATAATAATTGTTTTTCTTTGAAAATTGTTTGTATAAGGTGAACAATTAAATATTCAGGTTTAAAACCGTTTATTGAAATTAAACAAATTTTAATTACCAATATCTACTTTTATCAAGATATATCTTTATTAGATCTTTATTTCGTCAGTATTGATTTACATGAGACAAAGATATAGAAACGAAAGAGTCGAGTGTAATCTTTCCAAAGATAAAAGAAATATTTTGATACAAATATGTACAAAAAAAGTTTAATTTTATCATGGCTATGAGGTATTATGACACCCAGTTATCTTCTTGTATAAAATACAATATGTACCCACTTTATATTGTATTGTTCATTTAGAATAAAGGAGAGCAAGAGTTTTATTTTTTTATTTTTTTTATTCCAATTTACCTTTATTCAAAAAACATGAATCATTGGAATATGTCTCCTACATATCAGCTTGATATGCAGAATACAAAGAAATAAAAAAAACATTGCCCAACATTAAATTGCATCCATTTTTTCATTTACACATTTTAACACACCCAATTCACACATATAAAACATCTCAAAACTATAAAACAAGTCACTCCTGCACCCTCATGTATCATACAAACTTTGTTGTTCTCTGGAAATAGCAATAGCAATTATGAATTAATATAAATGCTAAATGTTATGAAGAATAGTCCAATTTTATAAGTCAACAAAAACTCATTCTTTGGGGGGATCTTCACGAATCATTTCTAGAGAACTGTCAGAATTATTGGTACTACTGCCACTGCCTGCATCATCTTCTCTCTCAGTGGTTTTTTCTTGGGCTTGGCTCGAGGCTTCCAATTGCCAAGATGGAATTGAGGCTGGTGCGCTTGGAAATTGTTTCCTATTATAAAGTCAATATCAATAATTACTTATGGTTTCTGTGATTTGATAATAGTATGAGTTTAATTTTAACTTGTAGGATGTTTACCTTGATAGTAAAAGAGACTTTAAACTAGCTAAATCTTGCTTGAGTTCCTGAACAAGCTGAGGTACAGATGGATCAATGATTTGGTTTTGAGTGAGTTGCTGGACATCAGTTTTAACTTGATTGATAGACTCTTTCACTTGCTGAACATTTTTATCTAACTCTTTAATTGGGTCTTTTGGTGGATCTTTCTTCTTATGTCCAAATAGTAGTGGACTTATCACTTTCTGTGGAGAAAATAAGAAACATCAAATAAACAATATTCTTGTCCTGAAAAATAATTAATAGTATCAAAAATTCACTCCTACTTTATAGAACCAATAAATACAGTAGCTGGCTGCCGCAAACAAAACAACTCCGTTCATCACCTCCTTAATCTTAAAGAATAAACTTGGCTGGAGAACATGCTGAGGATATTGGGAATAGACCTGCCCAGGTGGTATCGTCACAACACTGAAGTCAGGCTGCTGGACAGTTGCACTGGTTCCTGCAGAAGCTAGCTCACAGGCTCTCTGGATTTCTCTTTCAGACAATCCCTTGCGCCTGAGAAACTCTTGCTTCTGATTGATCGGACTAGCGGAGACCTTTGGATTTTGCAGGAACTTCACAGCTGTGTTTACCTATAAAGCAGAAACTGTCATTGAACAACATCTTTCTTTCCTTATCGCCAGCTATCACTACACAAAAAAACCCCTTCCCCAAACCCGCATTATATCACAATTATGCAAACGGCTCTAGTCGGTACAACGCAGTAATAACCAATTATCTTTTTGCACACGATACTTATAAATTAATACTCACGAGATTCTCTCGCAGTGGAACAGGAGCAGCAGCGGCGGCTGCAGCGACGGCGGCAGCGGCCGTGCCCTGATGATCTTCCATCTCTCGTGCCGACGACGACGACGGTCCTCAGGCGCTTCTGCTCTCCGGCTGCCCTTATTGTCAGGGGCTGCTGCTCCAGCAGCCTGCTGTATTCACGCGCGAGCTACTCGCTCTCTCCTCTCCTCTCTCTCTCATGTAAAAAATCGCATCATGATGATTATGCAACGCGGCCGATGACAGTTCAATGTGCAAATTTAAAATGTGCAAATCAGCTCGCCGATATGAAGAGCGAGACCAAGAGAGAGAGAGAGAGAGAGAGAATGAGAAAGAGGGAGAAAGAGAACGGGAGGAAGACGAAGGGGCTACCTACTTATACTATACGCGACGACAGTGTATATAAATGCTTATAACGAGGAGAGGCCGCCGGCTGGTAGCAGCGCGCGCGCGGACACTACCTACTACTGCCCGTATGCATGCAGTGTGCATGCGCAATACGAGCATGAGCGAAAGTGTGCCGCGCGAACAACGTGTGATGTGCTCCTCTACTGTTAGATTCTACATGAGGGCAAGGCAGGGAGCTGCCTTGCCGATCGATGTATATACACACGTTGCAGGAATTCGCGCTCGCGCGTGTTGGTACAACATATTATATTCTATATAGGAAACGAAACGCGATCGCGTTTCGCGTATGTTTCATGTATACGGCATACGTATGTAGGTAATAGATATATATATAGATCGTGCATTGTGCAGCAGCAGCAGCGCGATAAGCGGCTATACTCCGATTTCGCGATTGTTTTGAAAACATTGTTCCGGAGCACGGATAGTATAGCAGACGAGATCGGGAAGCTATATGCGCCTATATTCATCAATTGCTCATCATCGCAGTTATACTTATATAGTGACGTATCATCCGCAGCAGCCTGTACACATATCATAACGGTACATTTAAAGAGCCGCCTATAGTAGAAAGTATAAAGAGAGGAAAAAAAAGCGCGGCGCGCACGAGCAAAGAGAAAGAGGAATGCGCAATACATCCGTCGTCGCGCTATACCTATATACTTATACGTCGAACTCATTGATCTGAGAGAGTTCGCCTATATGTATACGTGTTATTGGCTTTCTGGGTGTAAAAACGCACATACGCGCGAGAATTTGAATAAAAAAACACCTCGCGCGCACTGTTATACTTATGTATATACACACGCCCTCCGCCGCGACTCACTGCCGAAGAGCGCGCGAGAGAAAGAAGGGAATATATCTAGCGTGTGAACCACACACAGGCCGCAGTATAGCGCGCGCGCCACACGCACATATATATATATATTATAGTATATACATATATATGTATAACACTTGCTTACTCATACTCAAACAACGGCGCTCCTATGTGTGAGTAAGCTCGTCGGAGGAGCGCGAGCTGACGGGGCGGCGGCGGCGGAGCGATAGTACTAGTACGTACACGGCCGCGTACGCGTATGCACGAGCGCTTCGTATTATAAGCATATTATACAGTATATACGCTATAGTAATAGCTCTCTCTCTCGCGCGCGTATCCTGTGACATTAGACTCTTTCTCTCTCGCTCGGCTCACTGTTTCCGAGGAAGGTACCTATACTTATATACGACTCATCGTCGCATTCTTCATATACCCTCTACGATTACGCATCCAATCCGCCCTATGTGTGTACATATTACGAGAAAAAAAGAAGTGTGTGTGTATGCGTGTCTACGTGAGTGTGTGTCCGAAGTGACTCTCGTCGGGGGTCTCTCGTGCTCGTGATGTGTCATAAGGGAGGCTAGCGCTGCAACGCAGCATAAATATTTCGCGAGCCGGTCGCGCGCGCGCGTGCATGCAGCACCTGCTGTTGCACTCGCTCTCTGCAATATAACCGCGCGGCTCTCGTCGTCTTCGTCTACGTGCGGTCGCGGGCAGCAACTATAGGTATATATACTTGCACGCGCGACAGCGGCGAGTACGTGCACGCGTATATGTATGTATGTATATGTGTCCGGCTGCCGCCGCTGAGGCGGCACCGCCTTTTCCCCATTATTCACACACGGCTATCCGCTCTCACGCGCGTACACGCCCTTCACTCGCCCAGTAGGTACGTTCGAGCGCGCGCTGAAGATCATCTCCGCGGGGGGCTACTGCTGCGGGTGTATACGTAGGGGACACCTGCGCGAGCTTGTGTGAGTGTGTGCGTTTGTGAGCGAGTGCGTGCCACTTTGACGGGGCCTTTATCGGTCGTGTGATAAATATCCGCCTCTCGCGCGATTTGCTAAGCTTTCTTGAGGAAGTTGTTCAGGGAAGAGAGAAATCAGCACTGAGCTCTGGTTGATGAGGGTGGGATGTTGTGGCAAAGATTGTTGTCAGGGCTGACGAGTGGGTCTTTGAGTTTCTCGAATGGCTTGAGTGTATGTAAGTAGGAGTGAGAGTAATCTAGTATGTTCGGCCTAGTGTAGAGATTTCCCACGCTGACAACATGGTTACCATATCCTGTGCAAGTTCATATCCTGTGTTTGTGGTGTTGCCAAGTGCCTGTAGACAGAGAGGAGGAATTTCCTTCTTGATCTCTCTGTGATAATTTCAGTATACAAGGAGAATAATATTTTGCTCTTTTTTCTGGTCTGCTCACAGAACACCGGCAAAGATGTCTAAAAAACCAGGAGCCACTCAAGCGCTGCACAAAGTTATTATGGTCGGAAGTGGTGGTGTAGGGAAATCAGCCTTGACGTTGCAGTTTATGTACGATGAGGTTGTTAATGAAATTATTTTCTTATAATGCACTAGTTAAATAAGTTTTATGCACATTGAGTAATATGGTATAATGTTTTTTGCAGTTTGTTGAGGACTACGAACCTACTAAGGCTGATTCATACAGGAAAAAAGTTGTCCTTGACGGAGAGGAAGTACAGATAGACATATTGGATACTGCTGGTCAAGAAGATTATGCAGCTATTAGGGATAATTATTTTAGGAGTGGAGAAGGCTTTCTTTGTGTATTTTCCATAACAGAGGATGATAGTTTTCAGGCAACACAGGAATTCAGGTACTATAGTTTTACTGAACCTTTGTGAATTCCACAATGATGTAATTGTACTTTCTAAAATTAATTCAAATTAATTCAGATGAGAGTGTCAGTGAGTAGGTGTTTCCTTTCTGATACATGTAAAATATCTTGGCATTAGAATATAATAGTAGACAAGAGACAATATAAAGTTTTATTTTTTCATTTTGTTGAAATCAAGATAAAAAGTTCAAATAACACATTCTTTTTACAAATCTACTTATTTTTTTATTAAAATATTATAAAGTCCAAGAACTATCTATTTAATTTCATTTCTACAGAGTAATTAACTTTTTAAAAATTAATTATAAATATTGTAAAATTAAATAATTATAAACAATAATTCTATGTCATTTTAAAATAATTAGACTATTTTTTTAAATATTAATATTTTAAGAATATTGAAATATAATATTTACATTGATTAGTTCTTTTAATTAAGATAATTACAATTTCTTTTCTCTTTTATCCAATAGAGAGCAAATCTTACGGGTGAAAAATGATGAGAACATTCCTTTCCTATTGGTGGGAAACAAAAGTGACCTGCAGGAAAAAAGAAAAGTTAGTTTAGCTGAAGCACAAGCAAGGTCACAGCAGTGGGGTGTACCTTATGTAGAAACAAGTGCTAAAACCAGAGAAAACGTTGATAAGGTATGTATTGTGTTGGAAAAAGTATATCTTCCTGTGTCCTGTCAAGTAAGATGTACTGTTGATTGTTGCACGTTTCTTATACAATGGCTGAAAATTAGCACTGGTAGAAGTAGGCCTGTTTAGCAGTCTTCTCTTGTTATACTAGCACAGTTTTATACTGTTTTGAATATGCCATGTTTTCATTCCATACCTACATGCACACAATTTTTTTTTTCTTATCTCAACTCTGCTATTCTCTTTACGTTCTATATACATGCACAATAAACAAAAACAAATAAAATTACGATTTTTTACCATGCTACTTTCTTCATAGCATCTTGGTTATATGCTTGAAAAGCAACACTTGCACATTTACAGGTATTTTTCGACTTGATGCGTGAAATACGGTCGCGCAAGATCGAAGATAAATCAGCAAGTAACGGACGAGGCAAGGACAAAGCGAAGAGGAAGAAAAAGAAGTGTATTATTCTATAGGTTGGCTATTTGCACTTTTTTTTATATACAAAAATAATCATCGATTTTTGCATACACACTACACACAGCTTTTACAACAGAACTAAAATTAGCATGCTTTCATTATGTACATAAACACAATATACAAGGATGAAAGGCTTTAAACATTTTTGTTTCTACTCTAAATGTCTATTTTTTTATTCGAAATCGTGAACATTCGTCTTGCTTGAATTGCTTTCTACTTGTAGAAGTTTGATTTATTATAAAATCAGTTTTTAAATTTTACAGAAAAAAAAAGAGATTGATTACTCACGAATTAATAAGTAGTTTGTAACCGCTCCTTGTATTCCTGTAAACAATTTACAATTGTTTATTTAATAGAAAAGAACATTGTAACAGTAAAACATTTATTGCCGTCAAATAATACGTTCACTTTATCACGAGTAATTGTTTATAATTTTAAATTTATAAACGATTTTAAATTATTTAGAATAAAAAAGCGTTTATTTTACAGTATCGACGTAATATAGAATTTTCAAAAATAAACTAATTTATTTTTATATAAAAATTGTTTTACGCAATTTTTCACTACCTCCGGTTATTAAATCTTGGTCGTAATCCTTATCTGTGCTTTCAGATAATGAGTAAACAAGATTAATTTCATATAAAAATGTCATCATAACCAGAAATATTTTTAGTAAATAACGGTTCTTTTAAGGTATAAAATTGTTCTTAAATAAGCATGACGGTGTATTGAGTGGCCTTGAAATAATGTCAGTGAGACGGCTATTGTCCTTATTTCTTCTGACTATCAAAAATGAACTTCCTGTAACTTAAAGATAAAGTTTTCTTCACTTTTGCCGTTATCTGCGAATTAGTAATCAAGTCGCACGGTAATACACCGATAGCAAGTATAGTGCGCTACGGGATACACCAAACAATTGCTTAGCAGAATTGATAAGTTAACTTTTTTGAAACGTTGTTGAAAACTTTTCGTTCACATGACCTCATTCGCGTCTTACAAAATTTCTTTTATTGCATTTTATTTAAAAATTTTATTTTTACGTTGTTTAAAAAATAAAGCCTTCTATTAGCGTTTCAATTCCGCGTGAAATACGATTTAGCTTGATTTAATAATTTATAAATTCTTATTTTGTGTATCATAAATTTGCGTGTTACTATTATATTATGACGGAATGCGAATAACTTTCAAAGCGTAGTAAGAAAGAATAAAAAATAAGTGAATAAAATAAAGGAAATTTTTGAACATTTATTTTTCTTAACGTTTAATTCATCTAATTATCACTGTGTTGAATAAATCGAAAAATAAAATTTCGGAGCGTCTCCGAAACGCTTATCAAAATCGCAGCTGTAAAAATGATAAGCAATGAAATTTAAAATTTCGACCTACTTTCTCCTTGGCGACTTAATTATTTTATGATTCGCGAAAAGTTAACAAATTTAATTCTAATTAAACCCTAATTAATGAATCATTTGATAGAATTTTTTAATGAATCATTTAGATGAGTCACTAAATGACTCATTAAATCAATCGATAACATCATTACGGCTCAATGCACGACATGTGCATAAAAGTTTGATTAACTTTCACCAAACTGTTTGCTAAATGTCAATGAATTTCATAACATAGATTATACGCCATCTATAATATATACTCACACAAACTGTATTAAAAGTTTTAACTAATCGGAGTAAAGGAATAAAGGTGTGTGTAAAGGGTTGGCATAAAAAGTGATTAATCTCAAGTTAACTGAATAGAACTCTCCAACAGAAAATTTTCAAAATGGTAAATTTTCATTGTTCGTTTGCAGGTATTCTTCGACCTCATGCGCGCCATCGCCGCCCGCAAGGCTCAGGAGAACCAAGGAGAGGCCGGAGAGCGCAAAAAGAAAGCGAGCTGTTGCACCATTCTCTAACGAATATGCAGTCCGGGCTCAATACAGGCCAGCTTCATCAAGGTGTCCGCGTAGAGGCACAAAAATCATCTTAAGATCGACGGGACCGTGACACTCGACACGCACGACTCGACATTCTTCGAGAATTATCGTTTCATCGTTTATTATAATGGGGCAGCTCTGTGTCTGTGCTTTACCGCGAGGGAAATTATTCGCCCACACACGCGTTTTCTCCTTCTCTCTTTTTCATTCATTGCGCCTTCGTATCATCTCTATCACCAATCACCCACATTATAAGTATATGCAAACACAGACAAGTGAAATCATGAGCAAGTCTCTAGAAACTGATCAAAGGCCTTTTTCGGTTATTTATTTTTATTTCCGTTTCACGTTATTTAGTGATATACATGAATTTTCGTTTAAATGACCTCATTGATTATCACCCTACGCCTATTACGTTTAAAGGATATCTTATGTATTATCAATATATTTAGTTCGTTGTATTTGTCAATAATCAAAATTATTTATTGCTCATACGAGACTCGTACTATGTAGAAGCAAGCATATATCATAATATTACAGATATTTTTTATAAGACATCATTTATAATTTTATCTATATTTTATTTAATTTTTACCTCATTTTGTTACTTGTAAAATACTTATACTTACTTGTTATTAAGATAAATGTTTAAGTTAATATAAGTTAATGTATGTATTTGAGGTTTATCCACCTGCAGTCTACCTTTATTCATACTCTTTTTCGAAATCCATACCGTTATTTTAATGATGATGAACTTCAGAGCTTACCTATTAGTCAGATGTCTATGTGTTTCGGACACTAAGACCAACTGAGGGTTTACTGCATTCGCTTCATCACCCGGTGTCCGAATATGTTTTATATATTTATGTCACATTTGTAGTCTTAAATAGCGAAAACATATTCAAGTCACCTAGCCAACACTTTGTTAAGAGCGAGAAATGACTTAACCGATCGCCGAAGTTGCATAGGTTTCCCGCGGTCATCCACATCCAAGTGACCTACTGCACCTAATGCTGCTTAATTAATTTCGGTGGATCGGCTGAGGTACAGTTCTGCTACACCACCAAAGTGCTGGTTCAATATAAGTTAATAAAGTAACTAAATTCAAGAACAAATTTTATTTTATTATTTTAAGTTAATGAATTTCACCTGTCTGTGTAATAATTAGTTACGAAAATTTGTTGTTTGAGTAACATTTTTGTGACACAAATTTAAATTCACGAGTATTAATAGTAATTGTCTCTATTGTTCACAAGTTCCTAGGTATATAAAAATAAAAGGCATGAGATCTGTTTGCAAGATTAAAAATTGAGCGCCAAAATTTTTATACATTTATACATCAATGTGATCATAAAATATATTTGAGAAGTAGATTTTTTCATTTTCATATGCATTCCTAACTCATATGTGATGAAAAATTTTCAAAATAAAAAAATGGTAACGCAGATAATCACACAGTTTCATAAAGTTAAATACATGAGACAAAATAAATGCATAACAAAATATACAGACTGAGAATTAAAGAACAATGTCTTATAAAAATAAAATTAAATAGACGAGCCTCTGTGAGGCCATGTAAAAGCTTTGTAATGTTATTGATATATCTTATTCAAATTCTGTTTCATTAATCAATGTTTTGATTTACTATTGATTAATTAATTAAGTGGTGTGGTTATTTACGATTAGAATTATTATTATCAAAAGAAGATATTCGAGTTAATGTTTTTAAGGTGGAGAGCTATGTTGTAGTAGCCAAGTCACCAGTTGCATAGAACAGATCTCGCCATACAATTGAGTTTTATATTTTTGTAATCTTGCAGATTGTGCCTTTTTAAATATTTTGTGAATTACACGTAAACCGACATAGACTTTCCGCAAGTTAATTTTTTGTGAGAGTAATCAAATTGGTTAAATAGCTTCGTCAAGTACACCACCTAGTACTAAAATTTTCATAGATAAGTGATCTATTTATAAAATGTTTACTTACTATAAAAAGAGTTTGTATAAAACGTCTACATTGTATAAGGTGTAAAAAAGTGTTTTATACTTCTAATTGCTTTGGAATGCATTATTTTATTAGCTCGATGTTAATCCACAACTACCCTATACAATATATAGTAAAATAAATAATATTATACAAAACTATACCTTATTTATAACATTATTTGTAACACAAAATTAAGAATCGTCAAGTAACATTCTTCAGTATATATATTATGTACACATATTACATAATTGATCACAGAAACAAAGCACAACAAAATTCACGTACAAATGTCTAGATATCTATCAAATCGCTTCATTGTAAATTTAATATCCACTGGTATACCTTCGGTATTTGAAACGTGCGTTTGTCGCGTATTAAAATATAAACAGCTCAAAATTTGAGAAAATCTATAATTCTCAGACGTATTCACACACATGTCCGCAACCTGTTGGACATTGCTTATTACTGTTGAACCATTCGCTCATGTGATTAACGTGGCCACCGTGAGTACATCCCTGACACCACGTATAAATCCCACGAACAACCTATTGTGTGAAAGCAAAATCAGCATTAAATTGACTTGATTTTCACATAGTGTTCTGAAATTATAATTGTCGGCTTACCTGATGACAAATAGAACAAAGCGCGTGCTTGGAAGAATGACATCGGTCGCACAACCACGCCGACCTTTGAAGCGGTTTCATACACGCCGTACAGCAAGCATGTATTGTGGTGGACTGTTGATTGAGTTGGGAAACCGACGGAATCCAAGCTAACTGTATTATCTATAAAATATTTCATTCAATTATTTATAAAATATAATTTCCTTATAATTTAACTTTTTAATTTTTACATCAGTTAAAATCTATCAAAATTAATATCGGTAACAAAATTTATAAAATATTTTGTTTGCTATGCAGTTAATGTTCCAGAGAAATGACTGTATACTTTTAACGAGAGTCTATTATACGATTTCAATAGAAAATATCGAGTGAACTGAAAAAAGCTTGAATTACTTAATGACCCTCTTCTACAATTGCTTATATAAGAACTGTTGTCAAGATTCTGCTTAACCGTCCTTGATATTATAGAACACTTACCCGCGTAGCCACCTCCCACAACTTGTACCTCCCGAGCATGTCTATATATTCCAGTAGCCAGTGCTCTTGCAGTGCCATTTCTATATTAAGATCTTTTCTCCTGTCGCCGAGTGCTACAAGAACACACACAGCCGTCTGGATATCTTTTATATTCGCGTGGTGTCTTAAAGCATCCTCAACAAGACTCGTGGGGTCCCAGAACGTTGGCTTCGGCACGGACGTGACTATCAACTGGCACGGCTGGTCCTCGACCATGACCGAGCCAGTGTCGTCGTTTATGTCAGGCGAGTGATTGGGAAACTGTTCCGGTGGTGGCGATCGATTTTGAATCTCGTGTCTCAGGGGGAAGGCTTCTTTGGGTAGGGACCAGTCGTTGTCGTTGTTGATTATGTTGTCGATGAATCCGATGTTGTAATCGATCGTCAGTGGTTCTAGTTCGCTCTCGCCGAAGGAAAAGTCGCCTTTCGGTTGGCGCTTGTAACCCGGTAACGATCTTCTGTAGCTGGACAAGAAGGGACCGGTGAAATTGTGGTTCTCGGGAGGTTCGTCCGTTTCAGTCTCATCGTCTCCGCCGCTCACTATTCCCGGAACGGATTCTCCTTGTAGCGATTTGACGTCGTTTTCAAAACCTATGTTTCATAAAATTAAGCATTATTTTA
>JAPYZP010001806.1:0-15512 GCA_030522985.1 Torymus sinensis | reverse complement strand
CCCCCGCCCCTCGTGCCCTTTACTCGCGCATCTCGCGCAATTTCCTAACGCGAGCACTATATGCAGGCAACGAGCCGCTGCCACGTTTCACCCTGGGAAAGGTGCGCGCATGAAATTTTCAAGAGCGCAATACATGCCCCCCGGAAACTCCGTCAGCCGACGGGCTAAGTAAGTGCACTACCACTCTCCATTGTTGCATAAAGGGCGCGACGTTTGACGCGAGCTTGAAAGAGGAATAGAGAGAGTCAGAGAGAATGAGAGAGGGAAGCACTTGACCGCGAGCTGGAAAAATCTGCTCGGGAGGATTGTTGTGTGTTTTCGTGTTGCTGCGGGAGGTGGCAGTGTTTTGGCAAAAAATATAAAAAGTGTCTTTTTACGGTTTGGGGAAACATGTGGTGGAAATGCAGAATTTAGGGTAGTATATTTTTGACGACGCGTGTACTATATTCTTCAAGGAATTTTGAAAAGTTAAAATGTTGGTTATACCTATGTATTTAAATTTAAAAAATGACATTCTTATACGCTATTCGTTTGTTTTTATTTTTTAGTTTTACCAATAACAATATTATTTATGCAGCACTTTGTGATTCATAATTAACAGTGATGGGTTATTGTGATATTGCTTCCTCAAAGAGGAAGCTTTGTATTTAAAACGTCAACAGCAAATTCAAATAATAACAAATTTACATTTCGATATATCTCTTCACCAATATGTAAAATCTATACAAAAAGCGCATCACTTCATTATTGCAACATGATTGATTACCATATAAATGAAAAGTAACATTTACTTTATACGAGACTAAAGCTTCGATAATCGAAAATGCATTTTTCTCAGGTCAAATAATTCGAGCGACGCCGTTACAATGAAGACAAAGCGAGCGCGCGGCGGTAATCCCATTTCTCGATTCATCATTATCCGACGTAAAAGAAAATAATTCATCGAACGCTAATGTAATAGCCGTTATTACTGCCTTTTTGCACTGAAAAATGGAAAAATAAAGGTTGGGTACTAGAGATCGATATTTGCACCGTTCGCTCATTAGTCCGAGTATCTCTATTAGATAATGCAGAATTGGGTCAATCTTATACTCTCTCGCGCGCTATCCAAATGAAGCAACGCGCACATTGTCAACTCTCTCGTCTTTCGCCCAATTAATGACTCCACTGTACCTACACACTGGACAAAGTGTAATTATTACGTAATCCGATATAGAAAGTTTCGCGAATGCAATATTCGCGCAGCGAAGCCTCGCGCAAGATGTATTCTCGTCGGATTCGCCGAATTAATTCTCCCTACCCATCCCTACAGAATTGCCGCGAAAAGACACGGCGAGTTATTCGAACGAAACTTTCCCGAAACCACCTGTCATTCGGCGCGCGCATTTTAAACGAGCTTCTGCACAACGCCCGTGAGCGAGAGAGAAAGAGACATCAAAGCTTTCATTTGCAGCGGCGAATTTCTAGCACTTAGCAGGCTAATTTCACTAATAGACGCTAGCTCTCGCGTGGCCTCAAAATTTCCCTCTCGCTCGCTCGCTAACTCGGTTTTGCGCAACCCTCCCAACGCTAATAAATAAGAAGATATGAAATTGGGTCACGCGCGCGTACAGCAGCCAAACGGTTCTATTTTATAGATAAATATTTGTTATCACAGGGCGCGATATTTATAGGCGCGCCGGTCGCCGGTTGCGCTTAATATTTTGAGAGTCTGTTAAATTTTGTAGCGCGCGGTAGATGTTGATAGCCGTGTTTCATCGGGGCGCACGCGCGAGTCGGTGTGTATATTAATTTTGGACGGCGGTCGAGAGCGGAAGTGGACGTTAACAGTTATGATGTGTTTTTGACTGAGAGCGAGAGAAGAAAAAATATACCGCCCAAGCGGCTGGATCGGCGATGGCTTGGGTTGGATTCTATTCGAACGCTGTTGGAAGAATGGGGCTTATATGTGTGTTTGTGCGTTGTGGAAACGAAGTGTTTAGGTATCAGATACCAGATATACATAAAATAAAAATTAATATATATTTGAATACTGTATATCTGAAACTAAATGACAGACTCATATTCTCATGAGAATTACCAAAACTCATAGATAAATTTGATTTAAATGTATAGTAAAAATTGCCAAAATTATTGCAACTTCAACTACAACTTTTCATTGAATATTGTATTTTTCTCCTTTACAAACAGAATATCCTTTTTTACCTAAAAAACGCCAAAAACATCGCCTTCGAAATTTATTCCAATACATACCTGCGAGCTCCATCGGTATGCAGGGCCACTAAATACTGCCTTAGATTTACATCTGAATTCTTTAAACCTCGTACACGTACGCGCTCCGAATTCGAATAAGCCTCCTAATCGCCGCACTTCCCTTTTCCTACAATATTTTCCCTCTACCATATACATATAGCGAGAAAAAAAAGAGAGTCAGCCGTTCCACTACAAACCGTAAAAAAGACTTAACGCAAACGTTTCTATTCCCCGAGCTCGCTCAGCGCGTAGTCAATAAAACCCGAAAGTTTCCGGAAACACTTTCCGCTCCGGAAAATCCAAAGCACTACACGAGAGAGAGCGTCGCCTGTAACGCATCCCCTCTCGAGCACGCGCGTATACGGCCCTCTCCGATCTCAAAATCCCGCGCGGACTTTTCGCCGTTTTCAATAATAATCCGTACCCACACACACGTACGTATAGTATCGATTTCTATATATATATATACGCGCGATGTGCTCTATCGCGTCTCTGCGGACTGCATCATACGGTTTGCTCTTCGAGTTTCGCGGTCCAGCGGTGCAATATATATGGTGTGTGTGCGCGCGCGCGTGCGCGGCTGCGTTTGCTTAGCGTTACGGTGATCTTTGTTTGGGCCGTCGAGGGAGTCGTCGCCGAGTGGACCGAGCTCTGCGCGCGGTCGACGGAGAATGACTCTCTTTCCACGGTCGAAGGGGTTTATACCGCGCGGACGATCCTATTTTCTTTTTCTTTTTTTTTTCTTTTGGTGACAAATTGGATTTTGGGTTGGGATTGGGATAAGTGGATATTGGAAGATTTTTATCCAGGAAATTGGTATATTGCCGGTCACGGAAAAGTTATTTATTTCGCGGCCGAGGTGTGTGTATTTAATTGCGAGAGGGTGAAATTTATATCCGCCGAGAGTTCAAATTTAATGTTAAATATATAATACAGGGTACATTTGCTTTTTTTAATAGGAAACTGTAAATTCATCTGGGGCAGCGTTTAAATTAAACGACTGTTGGAGCCGTTAATCTCCTTGTTATAATGCCATTGTGTAGGTCAAGTGCGAATTTTATTACGAGCCTAAAAATAGGCCTTCCACGGATAGCTTTATTTTATTCATATTATGATGTATATAATTGTGGAAAATATATTGCACGCGTGTGCGTATTATACACTTGAGAGCTGGGTGCGTGCGTATTATTGCTCTCGTCATCTGTCAAAACATCGGGCTAGCAGAGGAAGAATAGAGCATACATAGTCATAATCTATATTTGACCGGGGGGCTATAATAATAAATGGACTGCTGCGAACTTGGCCCAACTCTCGTTTACCCCCGTGCAACGAGGAATATGGAAATTCGACCTTTTAAAGATATTATTTCGAATGGTTGCCGCGTACTATTTGCCAATTAACTTATTAAAAAAAAAAATAAAAGAACAAAAGCTATACGCCATTTGCATAAACATTATAAAAGTTTCGCTGAACTAAACTGCACGGGTGGAGTGTGTTTTTTAGCTCCACGTCAAACTTATACTCGACAACAGAGACACACGGTAAACTCGACAATGTTAAAAAAAAAAACAAAACAAAACAAACGCCATGAAAATGTAAGCTCTCGAAGCTAGAAAAAACTTTTTGTGTTTGACACGCGGAGAAAGCGGAGGCGCGCCGCTGAGGAACTTTTGCTAGAATTTCATTCCTGCCGCACTAAAAGGTTTGTTACGAAAGTTTCCGTTACATTTTTAATGATGCTTTCCCACGCCGAATCGAGTTTTACAAGTGCTTTTATGCCTCGCCCTCGCGAGAGCGCTACTTCGAGTTTCGTTACTCAAAAATCCGAGTCTACATGAGTACTGCGGTGGAGCGAGAGAAATTTGAAAAATTCTCGTGATGAATTTCACGTTAAAAATGTATACGTATGATGCCAATAAAGTTGTTCAGCTTCATGAAAAAATTTAACAATAATTGTTATTTTGAACAGCCGACCGTTTATCGTCACTGCAGAAAATAATTTTACAATTATAAGATTAGAAGTTCAAAATAAACGGGCTCAATTGAAATTCATAACAGAAAATTAATTGATTTATGAGCCAAAACAAATCGTTGGAGAAGCACCAATATTTCGAAGACTTGTTTATCGTCTTCTTCAAATCTAAATTTACTAATCAAAGACCTTTTTAAGATAAATAATTTATAAATAAACAATCATTCTCATTCTATACTGAGCGAATCTATATTATTCAAAGAATCATCAGTTTAGCACAACAAACAAGCAAATCCCCTCTTTTTTTTTTTTAATTTTTCACACACGAATGAAAGAAAAATACACCTAAACAATAAAACAAACATTCCCTAGCATCAACACTCACCCATCATCCACACCACGTCTTCTCCCCACACCAGCAGAAAAATTATTCCGCGCATAATGCGCAAAATTTCATCCTCTCTTCACCTGTCGCCTGCCCCTCCATCCCCAAATTTTCCACCCACACGCTCCCACGTCATCTGGTGGCACATCTCATGCAAATGTGTGCACTCACACACACACACAAGCGACACGGAATAGATGGAGTAGAGCCACGGCGGCCTGTTTACGCGGTAAATCACTCGAGGGTGAGTTTTCCTTATTACCAGCCGGGCCACGTCCGTTCGTTCGTACGTATATGTATGAATAGGCAGATGGATGAATGGTAGCGGAGTGGAAAGGGGGTGGGGAGGGGAGAGCGAGAGAGGATGAATGTATATATATATATGGGGGATTCCGCGTGTGAAGTGGCGCGACGGGAGGAGGGAGCGGAGGAAGAGGAATAAAAATGTCGAGATCTTTGTAAACACGAGGAATTCCGAACGTAAGGAAATTCCGTCGCGTTGCCGTCGCCTCTGCTGCTCCTTGGTTACACGTCGTATATATATACGTTCGCTAGTGTCGTGTAGCAGGTTCGGGTTCGACTGGGTCTTCGTATAGGTAATAATGTCTTGGAACAGTCGGTGCTGTTGTTTATACAGGAGGCATTGTTGAACGGAGGAGATTGCTTCCCAAATGTTTATTTGACTAAAGTCTTCTAAACACCATTTGTAGAACATCATTAGCACGCCCAAATTTTTTTTTTAAAAATGGCGAATATTTCTTAAGATAACTGCTAATGACACTTATAGATTCAACGATAACATCCTCGTTACGAAAAAAATAAACTCAAACCATTCATCCAACAAGCATCCATCGATCAGGCCTCAAAGAACACTCCACACACACATGTACCAACCGACACTCATGTGACTCAGACTCTCCGGATCTCCATTGGGAAGCTGACCTCCCTCCTCCTCCTCTCCGTTTTTTTTCTCTTTCCCTCCCGGTACGCGGAGTCAGCGATAGACGTAATCGATGAGCCGAGCCGGCCTCCCACCCGCCCGTCATTTCCTGCGTTTTCACTTTCCATTGTGGCCCTGCGCCGCGCGACAATAGCGCGCCACACCCACACGCGAAACAGCGAGCCGCGCATGTATAATAGTGTGTATAGTGACGATGAGCGATGGCAAGCGAGCGCGGGCGCACGAGACGTGAATTATCGCGCGGAGCTGCGCGAGCGAGGTGGAGGAGGGTTAATCGCTTATCGATGTGTATGTACGACGAATTTTACGCGCGTAAGCTGGTTTTTTTTCGGGAGCTGGCCGAGTAGGGTTTTTGAGGTGCGGGCCTGCGTTGTGAATTGGGAGGAATTGATTTTTTTTACGGATTGAGGTGTGTATGTATGTATGATGAATGGGCAGTCGGGATGGTGGTGGTGGTAGGCAATTAAAATTTGAAGCTGGGGTCGTTACATTGTTCTAGGCTAGAGGTTTTATTTACATGCAAGAGATGAAATCATCCATTGTTAAATTTCTTCCTATTTTCAATCGTTTTAGTAAAATGAAAGGAAATCGTGAAGAAAAAAAAAATGTTGTCGTATAACGAGAGGGGAATATTTATAAAATCTTACATTCCATAAATGACATATAAAACC
Organism: Torymus sinensis; assembly: GCA_030522985.1. NCBI lineage: Eukaryota > Metazoa > Arthropoda > Insecta > Hymenoptera > Torymidae > Torymus > Torymus sinensis. The sequence continues at coordinate 9,270 of JAPYZP010001806.1, read as the reverse complement.
TTAACAACGGATTACGATTTTTCGCTGTAGGCCACCTAGCGGCACCCGCGCGAACTATTAATCACCATTCCCCACTTCACTGCTAAATGCTCGCACTTAATCATTCCCGAATTCCGGAATTATCAAGCACTATAAACAACGCTGCTCTAAATAACGATTGAAAATTTCCTCACGTACCCTCACCAGCACCATTACACCTCCATTCGCCCTAATAAACCCAACCGAGGTGTTCTCTCTCTGCTCATAACTCCTGCAACGATTCCCCACCTTAACGATAACAAAACACCGAGCCGCATCGCATTCGCCAGCCTCCTCCTCATCCACCCACTACGGCAAGTGAGACCCTCCTCGCCCAACTAAGCCAATTACAGTGCCACGCGGCCCTCGCAAGACACACCGAGGCCGTCCATCTTCGCCCATTCACGCGTTCTCCCTCTCTCGCGAGCGCATAATCCCAGCGCCGAAACCGATGGTGCAGCGCGCGCCATACATCGCTGTCGCCGTCGGCACGAGAAAAGGCAAGTGCACATGTATCTGTGTATACATCTATATATACGCGTGTGTTTGTGTGTATGAGAGAGGAGGGAAATTTCGGGCGCGGGAGCGCGCAATTCAATTAGCGCGCCTATCCGATTGTATATCCGCTCCGTTCCATTATCCCGCCGACCCAGTTATCGCTTATCGCGGATGTTTTAGCCCACTCCCCTCCAACCTCCTTTCTACCCCGCAGCGCCCGTCGGCGCGTGAGTGTCAAGTGCATCTCGCGTGTGTATATATGCGGGAGCGAGCGAGCGAGCGCGCGCGTGGGAGTTTAAAGCGAATATAAAGTATAATTAATTTTGGGACGGCCGGATTACGCGCGGTGTATTGGAAAGTGGATTTTTGGAGGCGATGGCACGCGAGGAAGGAAGGGAAGTGTTTACGGTAATGGTGGGGTTGAGGTTGCTGGTGAATTGTTATGGTATATCGATGTGAGAAGAAACTAGGAAATTCTTACAAGATGTTTCTAGTAGGATTTTGTTGCGACGATATGATGAAATGCGGCACGAAAGAATAAAAAAAATTTTGAATAATTTGAACAAATCTACTTTGCGCAGTTAAAGTGAATAAAAAAAATACAAAATGTGTATATCTTATTTTTAACACAAAATTTTGAACAAAATCTACGGACAATGAGCTATACATGCCTAATAATACTTCATCGCTATACGGTAATCCGCACAACCACAATTAAAATCTCAAACGAAATTCCCACTCTCCCTTACTAAAACAATCACGAAAGTTGCCTCAAAAACAATCATCCTAATTCCTTACGAGTTATTAGTTTGCACCTCTCAAACCTCGAGATGCAGGGTATAAATGCGATAACTTCGTTACGCCCATACTTCGCCCACCTACAACCAAGTTCCCGCGCGCCCATCAATTTTCCCTCTACCGCATTTGCAGAAATAACAGGCAACAAATAGGCGAGGGGGGGCGCGCTAATTCGCGTCCGAACAACGGAGATGTCGGCTGCTACCGACTCATATCCGAACCCCCCGCGCCGCGGAAACTTGGCTAAGTAAGCCTTTGAAATTAATCCGCGAGCTTGTTTGCAACTTAAATTAGAAATTCCGTGCCGCTGCAACAGCGACGAGTCATCGCTCATCCGCCGCGCCTTTATTTTTAGCCCGAAAGATTCGGCGCCACTGTACGCTAATTCCCCCCCGCGGAATTTATCGCGAGCCCGTTCGAATAAATATCAATCGTCGCGGTAAGCCGGCTTTGTATTATTCTTTCGCGCGCGTTAAGTACAGCATGTATATATAGGGGAGAATTATAACGGCGGTGACGGGCGGAGAGGGGACGAAGGTTAAATAAAGAAACGCCGCGGCAATGACTTCATCTTCGGCAGTTACGGTTAAGGTTATTGTCGGGATCAGCTCCCGAAATAGAGTTCGCTGAATTGAGTGCAGTAATGGAAGTCTACTGGCTTGTAATTTCAAATTATGGTAAAACAACGGTTATATAGTTGCTTTTAAAATAATCGCTTCTTAATCAATGAGATCGTTGATATATTAAGTTTGTAAAAATGTAATTTAAATATGCTTTTTCAAAAGATACCACTAAAATAAATGTTATATACGCATACAAAATCTCAAATATACACATATATATATATAAAAAATGGTGAAATCCAAAATAAAATACAAAATCAAAGAAAAGCCAACATTTTAAAATCATCAGCAGCGAGTTAAATCACAAATCGCGTCCATCAAACACGAGTATAAATACTAATTTCACCGCAAACAGCGTACACACATGCATCCCATCATCACTCGGCGCTATACAACACGCCAGTCATCCACCTGCCAGCCTTGTCGTCATCTCTGCGACTGCCGCGCATCCTCCGCATTTCCAAAATCAGAACTACATTCACCCAGCAAACGACGCTCGCGCGCTCTCCTCCGGCCGTTCAGCTTTAACTCTCCTCTCCCTCTCTCGCGAGCGAGTGTATCCCTTTTCAGCCGCGCCGCGTTTAATTGCGGCCTAATTATAACACATACGCGCGCGAGTGTTTGTGTGTATGCGTGCACCCGGCCGGCATTCGAGTTATGTGCGGGTGCGGGTGCGAAGTTTCGTCCAACAACGCCGTATGTGTGTGCATGTGTGGATCCGAAGGAGGGTCGCAGCTGCGCGAAAAGTGGGTGAGAGTAGAGAGAGATGCGTTCGAGACGCGATGCATGCGGTAACGAGAGCAGGTGCCCAAGTGTAATTATGTGTATTGTATATCGGGATAGTCGTGTCTTTTTTCTTCTTTTTTCGTTGGTTGAGAGAGATAGTAGGTTTGTCCCTTTTTGAGGGGACGTTTGATTGTATTTTATATAGTAGGTACATACGTTTAGCAGGGATGCGGTGGTACAGGGATGCGGTTTCAGGGGATTCTATGTGCGGAGTGTATGTATATGCGTAGGTACTCGAGCGAATATTGCAAATGTAAGCAAGGGCGAAATTCGGACGGCTACACGCAGTTGCGACGAAAGTTATGAAAGCCCGAAAGCTGCGTGCAAAATACGTGTGTTCTCGGAAATCCCCGCTCTGTAGTCTAATTGAGAAACGTGTAAATAGTATGAGGAAACAGGAAATATTCTATTTGAAAGTAATGACGTGGATGGCGTATAAGTGTGTATACGCATTTGGAATGTACTTTTGCTTTGACTGTGTTATGAATTTTATTTCGTGTATAATGTGATGCAGTATTTCGTCATGTTAATATTTGCTATGAAATAATGGTAAAATTACTTTTTTAATTTGTACGACTGTTATACAAATATTTAAATTTCATTTTAGAGTGTTTTAATACAGTAGCTGGTACTTAATGTATAAACGAGATAATATATAATTTCGTAATTGAAAGAAAAATTGCTGCACGTGAAACATTCTCATGCGGAAATGTTGTTGTAATTAGCCGCGATTAAAGCTGGAAAATGACCTATCCAGGGAATACCAGCGTTTTATCAAAACCTCTATTATATAGAACAGCTAATCAACATTATGCTAATATTGTAATTGTCTCGTGCATTTATAATACCTAATTCGTTTCTCATTACGACCCCTCTATAATTTCAATAACGCGCTTAAAGCAATGAGAAAATTTCGATTCGTTCCAAAAGTCAATCCAAAAACTTCGATACCCTTCCCTCATCTTTCATCGCAATACGCACGCGCGCGCACAAATACCGCACCGCGACTCTAATTAAACCGCAGAGCAGACTTGGCGCATTAGCAGTCGCGGGTAAGCACCTAATGAAAAATCATTATTCGAGTTTTAATCGGAACTGCGAGGAGTTTCAAAGCTCACTTTCTCCCCCCTGCCGCCCTCTTAATACTTCTTCGACTCGGCTGCTGCTCTCTTTTCGGGTCAAGAGAGAACCGCACTTCTTCGCGGGCTGCGCGCTCTCGAGTCTCGCGAGTCATTACACGTTTTGGGGAAAATTGGCGAGTTGCGTGTACGCGCAGTGTCTTTTGTAATGTGCCCCAACTTGCGGCTGCTCTCTATTTCTCTGTCTCTTTGCGCGCTTTGAAGGTACACAGGACGAGGTGTTGCCAAGTTCCTTTTGACGTCTTTAGCGTTTTGTATTCGTGCTTTCTTTTAATTAACTTTGTGGGAAGGTCTTTAAAATTAAGTTTCTCTTCTGGCTCTTGGAAAAATACGGAAAATACGTGTTGAAGTAAGTGTACAAAGTGGTTTTTAATGGTGAAACAAATGGTGGATAAGGTTTACAGTATGGTATTTATTTAACTTGAATTACAGTAACTGTATTCTAATATGTAAGTCAAAGAGATGTTAAAAATATAATGTGTACTTGGTTTTTTTATGTATAGTAATAAAATAACAGATGCTATGATATTTTGAAATAAAACTTTTTATTTAAGTATATATTAAGGTTCTAATCATTGAAACGTCACTTAACTTAAAATTCGTGAAATATAATATCGACAATAAAATTATCCATATGTACATACGCATGACAGCAATAAAATTGGCCCGGGGGGTAATGGTACTTGAAAATCGATAAATCTTGAATATATTAAATAAATTTATGGGAATAAGCTGGTATTGTTCGGCCTATACATATGTATGCGCTCGTAAAGTAAAAGTCAATGCAGTTTTATTCACTGTACGTGCATAAATTAGAGACATTATTGAAGTATTCTGAAATACGTATAATTTACCGCACACTATATATCAAATGAAAAAACGTTTTCATACGCAGGAAAATTCCAGAACCAAGCGAACAAACTACAATATTTCGTACAGTCCATAATATAGACATTGCAAAAAATGAAACGTAAAATGTACAACTACTTAAATATGAGAGATGAAAAATAAAAATTTATCTTACTCCATAGCCTTTTCACGACTCAATTACACCCACAATTCAAGCTCCCCCGTCGCATACCTACAAAACCATGAAAAAGATTACCACGCCGAACGAAAAAAAAGAAAAGGACGAGGACACGCCGCGCGTTACGGCAAACGAGCAAACATCAAAAACACATAATTCCAAGCGGGAGAGAGAGACTCTCTCGCAATTTTCTCGCCGACACTCCGCGAGCCAGAGCGCAAGTAGGCAAACTGAAAGACTCGCGGCGCGCGCACCACTCAAAAGGGCGAATTAAAGCGCGCGACAGCCGGAGTTAAAAAAGAAAAGGCTAAAGAGGCCACTCGACGTCTTTTTTTTCTCGCGCTCGTGTCTGTTTGCGCGGCGATATTAAATTTTATTCTCCCTCGCGCGCGCAGTCCTAGACGCTGCGCGAGGAAACGAGCTAAGTAACCGGCGCGCTAGCGAGGAGAGATGAAAGGCCGCCCGGCTGACGCTTAGCAGGTGCGCGCGCTGTGCTGCGGAGGAGGAGGTTTTTTTCGGTCGCTTTCGAGGGAATTAGAACGGACTTGCGTAATTGCCCGGTTGCGTCTGCAGGAGAGAGTGGCGGAGGAGGAGTTCTTTTTTTAAGGCTTGTAATGGTGGTGTAGAGTAAATGTTTGTGAGGTGTAGCGGCTTAGAAGAGTATAATAATAATAATAGCGGGAAATCGAGATTAATTCGTATACTGTAAAATGATTAAATGTTACGTGAGCGTGCTGAAGAATTTTTCAAATATAGTACTTACATGTTGTAGCACAGGTACGAAGAATAGTTATGTTTAAAAGAAGTGATACAATTTTTAAGAACAATTTTTTTTTATACAATCGCATTAAGTTTTGTAGGAAGGTAGAAAATTGGTTCTATACTTTAAAAATAATAAGCTTACATCTGTAACAGAATTATTACAGAGATAAAAGAAGTATTCTCTGATGATCTAGCTAAAAAAATACTTGCAGTTTTGGCTTTTTCAGTGTATTTTTCTATCTACACTGACTGCGACACTTGTTTCGTTGTTTATAAAAGCAGTCGGTTTATGAAATTTTCTAGCAAAATAAACCGACTCGTTTATATTTACTTTTCTATTTACCACATTCTTTCAAATAATATAAGCAAACGACGTTTTTGTATATTTATTCTGGTCCTATATTATAAACCTTATATTGAAATTTGGTTGCTGAATTATTTCACACAATAAATTTTGGCTTGCGGTGTTACGTATAATAATTTAAATTCATACCATTACTGTAAAGATATCAAAACTTTTCAGAAAAGATAAAAAATATGCTCGTTAAGGAAAAAAAAGGGGGCGAGAAATAAAGTTATTTAATACTGCAATTTCAGCAGAATCTACTCGGTTCTTTCATAAATTTAATTTTACGCAGCTTTTTGAACAGTCGCAACTCACAAGTACGCTGAAAAAAATTTAAAGTGAAAAATATTCACGCGGCGGCATTAAATTTTTGAAGAGTGGAAAGTCCTGCAAAAAACATGCACACGAAGCGCTCACATCGTTTTATACTCGACTGTTACTTCTTAAAGATTCTCCAAGAATTTGAAATTTGAAGAAAATTCTCTTATAAATGCGAGCCTTAAGTGAAAAACGATTTTCCCAGTCTAATTATTTGAAGATCCGCAACCGTAAAAATTAATGATATACGTATGAATTTCAATATCCGCCCATGTATTTAATAAATTATGTTAAATACAACATTTCGTTGAATAAATATACCTGATAAATACGTCAGATACGTTCGACATACTTTATTATTAATGTAATAAAACATTAAACTTGTTAAACATTAAGTTGTCGCCTTCTGTGCCAATCAAAATCGCGTGGCAAAGTTTAGTTTAGAATTTCGCCCGTCTGAATATGCATGCGTCGTGACTAATTATAAATGACAACGTTTGGAAGTTAACCTTACTGCCAAATACAATTAGAAATTTCGCTAATTCAAATTCTATCTCGGTGTTAGTGCTTTTTCAATGGCTTTAATCAGGCTTCTATTGTCCCAACTTTCGCTTCACTGATTTATTAATGAATGAAACGGTATACAGACTCGTGTGGAATTAATTTACGGAAACTCTGCGTACAGAATAGATCAGTGGATTATTCCTCAATAAGATACCAATTACGTTTAACACAATCTGTATTTATTTACACAACATGCAACTTTTCTAAACGCGCGCAAATATCGAAACCCCGCGCGTACTCACGATGAATAATTCATCGGGAAAGCGCTACCCACACACCGCGGCTCTCCCAGGCTAATAAATTACCGGCACATACAAGGCGCGCGCTGGAAAATTCTCCGTCGTCCCCTTATTTCTCTCCACCGCGCGAGAAATTCGCTAAAAGTGCCGTAAAACAACTTCAGCCCGGCGGAAAGTTTCGAATTTTATATGAAACCGGAAATACATAATGCAGGCCGAAAGGATATTATATATCGCGCGACGCTTAGCGTGGATGAGTTTTCTTTCGCTGCTGCGCGGAGAGAGAGAGAAGATTTGTCGCCGGAGCTAAACGGAATATAGTGACTCGCGCGCAACAGCTTTGATTTTCGGATGATTTCTTTTAAAAGGGATACATAAATATATCCGATGGTTTTAGGCGGGATGAAAAGATTTTTGAGGTAAAGTCAGGGGAGAAAGCGCCGCGCATACACTTTGGAAAGTATATGGTGAAGTAAAAGCTTTGATTCTCGGGAGATATCGCGTTTGAAATTGAAATGCACTACCTACCCCTTTTATCTTTGTTGCCTGCCTGCCTGCCATAGCTTTTCCCTATACATAATAACAACTTTCAAGCTCTACCCCGCCTGTATACACACGCCAGGCGTGCACTCCTCTGTACACAGAATGGATATTTATTTACGCGTCATATCTAAATAAAAAAAACACAAACACGCGCTACTTTATTCACCGACAACTTTCGAAAAGCTTCTTACACGCAAACTCTTTGCGCGATCGAGAAAATCTATTTCCATTCCCTACTTCTTTTCCTCTCTTTATTTTAATTGCGAGAGGAGTATGCCCGGTACTGGAGGAGATCAAAAGTCTCATTCGATTTTCCATGAGGTTAGAATTCACCGGATCTCTGCTCTGTACCGCCTTTGAAGATACAAAGCGTCTGCGGGTCACGTATACCAAAGCGTCGATCGATCGCGCGCAGACGACGACGGCAAGACTCCGTATAATACTCATCGTCGTCCGCGCGCGCGCGCCGCGTCTGTTTTTCTTACCTCGCCTCTATTTGGACTGCGACTTTCTCATTACATTTTTTTTCCCCACCGGACGGTCGACCGCCTCTTTGATGTATCGACTGCTAATGGAAATACAGTTGGGAATAGTGATTTTTAATTCCGCTATGAGTGGGGAGGGGGATTATATATTATTTGGCTGCGTGATTCAGCGCTTTCGTTTTGCTAAGAGCTAATATGGCTATCGTTGGCAGTTATTTATTCATAGATTTTGTTAAACGATCTTTAACGAAAATTCTCAGCAGTAGCTTATTGCTGGATTACTTCATATAATGTGTAATAATGTTAAATTTTACGTTATGGTTTTCTTCTTTATTAGTATAGCTAATGTAATACTTTGCGTACGCCCATAAAGTATCAACGATTATTACAAAAACCATTAAGTATAACAGGACCTCTATACGAACAACGCATAAAAGTTTAACAACGCTGCTTTATTTAGTAAGGGGGAGGTCGAAATAAGCGTCAGTACTTCCCAAAATAACATTCGAAATGCGCGCTTTGCAATTTCGAATTGCTGAGAAAGCCGCGGAAACGGCACGCGGGCCGAGTCGAAAGTTTAACTAAGTTCCCCGCCGCGGGCGACCATACTGCGCAACTGTATATATAGTGAGACACAATAAAACAGATTACGCGACTGCTAATGTATGACGCGACACTTTTGCAGTCACGTGTAATAACTGACAATAAAACAGATTACGCGACTGCTAATGTATGACGCGACACTTTTGCAGTCACGTGTAATAACTGCGCGCCTCGACATGTCTCGCGTAAAAACTTTCAGACGTTGACGAAATCCGATAAAAATTAATAACGATCACGCGGATGTATATGTCATTCTCGATTTTCGCTGAAACAAAAAAAAAAGAAACGCCATAAATCGCGCGCACCACAGCCGAATTAAAAATCCGAGATCCGGTTGAAGAGCGTTTCCTTGTACTCAACGGCCCTAATTCACGAGATTATATCCATTCGAGATCTCGAAACCGTCGTGCACACGCGCAGCTCCCCCTGCTCCGATGAATATTTCACAGGGCGAGTTTAGGTACACGTATATACATATATAATGGCGGCCGCATCGGCGGTCTCGGGGAAACGGATGCGCC
>JAPYZP010001805.1:22-15143 GCA_030522985.1 Torymus sinensis | reverse complement strand
AATTATTCATAATTTAAGTGTGTCCCATCGTTCCTATCGAATATAGTAATTTTTCTTACATTTATAATAAATTTTACTACAACTTTTCTCTCAGTGTATTTAAATGACCAGAAACGGCTCCAGAAATTCGATATGTCGCCCGTTTGTTTTTTTACCTCGTCGCTGGATCGCCTCTCCATATTTGTTTTCAAATATTTTTGACGACCGCAAGTCATTTCTTTCGTCCATCGTAACGGAATTTCTGAATAATTTTGTAGTGTATATTCCATAGTAAATGAAGACTATTTATATGTAGAAGCGGTTGACGTAGTTACAATTGGAAACCTATAAGATATTTTAGCAATATTAATTTGTTTGCACACACTCGAAATGGATTTTATGAAACACATTTTGTGATTGCTTTTAGCCAGCTCTTTATTTCTGAAGAAGTAGATAAAAAGAAACCCATAGTAAAGAGGAGTACCCTACTATTTTTTCCTGAAATGAAACTCAAATAGCAGCACTAATTGTACCTACTTTACGCATTATTTTCGGTCCGTAAATAAGGGTTTATGTGCATTCAAATTTTAGTGGAATGAGTTGCAAAATGCAAAATTTAATGCACGTTATATATTGAAAATAAATGTTGAGCTTATAATTATAAATTTAAGACAAGTAAATTGTAATCATCAATTAATTAATTATTAGTTATCATTACGTGCTGCATTGAGTGATTGCATGCAAATTTAAATCAATAAATATTAATGCATCATCAGCAAACTATGTAGCAGAATATCACTCTGGATTAACTATCAAAAGAGTTCTGGCTAAAAGCTACACCTCTATAAGCTTCTGCCATGATCGTTTATAATGACTACACCTCGTATAATACACGCGGAGAACTATAACTCGCAACTGTTTTGCATAGTCACTTAATTAAGATTATAACACGGCGCGGTTATTATGCAAGAGAAGATAGGAACAAGCTCAGCCGCAAGTGAAGCAAATTCTAAAATCAACCCTGAACGCGACTTCGCGCGAACCGTTCAATCATCCGTTAAAATAGACTATTAAGCGAAATTTTAAATACATGCGTTAAAACGCATTTTGCAGTTTCATCCTATCTACATTTTTCGCACTTTTTGCCCTAATACTTTTGATACTACATACATTATGGTTATTATTATTATTATGTTATTTTAATCTTACATCGTACAAACGCATTTCGCGATAAGCTTTATTTTAAATTAGTCTTCATTTTTAGTATAAATACGCTTTAAACACATAATTATTTTTTGCTTATATAGGAGTTCTTATCTGCGCGCGTTTACCATTTCGACTCTCGTGACTAATAAGAGGATATATACCAAATTTTTATTATCAATAATTTAAAAGACAATTTTTCCTTCGAATACTTATAAAACTTTATAATTCAGCGGAAGGCGATTTTAATGTCTTATATCGCACTTCGTTACTTCGGCGACCCCTTAACGAAGATATAATCTCTCTTGGCTATCGAATTTCAATCAATATCCGTCCACCTATTTATCTGTCTCTGTCTCTCTCCTTCTTTCCTCCACACGTAACGATGCAAGCCGAGCGCACATCTTGCCGCTACTCGTTGCTCCCTGCGAGTCAAGATAAAATTTTAATGCCTCCCACTTGGCGCTCGAACGAATGGTTTAATTACGCCCACGCCCGCGCGCAAACCACTCTGGGGGTGGCTTTCACCCTCGATCGCCCACCGTTTCGCCCTCCCCCCTTTTCTTTTCCCTCCCTCTCTCACACACACACACACACACATACACGTATTTCTTTTTTCCACCCTGTACACGCGTACATACTTCCTCCTCTGTGTGTGTGTGTGCGAGTATAACCGGAGCAGCGATATACGTATACGCGTATATGCCGGCGACGGATCGATCGTCACATGCGAGCGTCTGGCGCATATGCGCACACCCCCTAAGTGCATCAAGCATCTTCAATAATTTCGTGGAGCTGATAGCCGGGTGGGATTTGCGCGCTGCAGACAGGTGCGCTCGCCGCCGTATGTGCATATATACACAGGTATATTCGTCATGCGGTGGAGACATGCACGCACATGTCACGGCTGCACTAACGAAAATCGCCGGGAGCCCGCAGTTGTCGCGGTTGAGTGTGTAAAAAATCGACCGTTCGCAGCGAGCCGCTCTTTTGCGAACGCCCTCTGGAAGTCAAGCGCGTTTGGGAAAACTTGCAAACCTGTAATTATCTTCTGTGCTAATGTGGTCGCTCAAATATGCTACTGTCGGGGTGGTAATTAAGTGCGTGGTTGGACGTTAGTCAGAGCATATATACTTCATGAAAGATAAATGAAAATTTTAAATTAAAACTTATATTACAAATCTTCTCTATTATTTAATGAAATAATGTGTTAATTTTTTACTTTTCGTTCTATTCTATAACTAACGCCATCAAAACAGCATATGTCTTTTCGTAAGTGTGCAGAGATATAGTAAAACCTTGACCATTCAAATTTTAAAAACTGTACTTCAAAGTTGTAACCTTAAAAAACTCGTGTACAAATTTTACTTCAAATAAAAATTCTAACGTTTATAGATTGAGAAAAGTTACTGAAACACTGTTTTTAATATACCATTAGCTAAGTCCATGCGCGGTACGCGCGCTTGATGATCTTCTTTGATTAAACATGCTAAGAATAATTGATTTTTTACTTCAGAAATCTTTTTCTTTTATAAAAGAATTTCAAATAAAAAAATAAAAAGGTTTTTTTTTCTCGCACATGAACTGTCACATCGAACTTAGGGCGTGTTAAAAATTAATCTTTTAAAGAGTTGATGAATTCGATTCATAAATCGACAGAAAAAATTCATTTTCGAAATATTCCGAATTATTTCTAAGATGAGTCGGGGTTACGTGCCATAACAGTAAAGCTACATATATTACACAGCTACATATATTAACTGTAAAGCTGCATATATTCCCCAATTAATAAACAAATAAGAAATGTAAAAGTATTGCATCGCAGTTTTTGCAGTGCTTTTCAATTTCATCTACAATTTCATAATGTAATATGTAATAACAATAATTTATCAAAACCTCTAGGACATATTAAGACAACAGACAGTTTGTGACATGCTTTCGTTGGAAATAGACATCCTGAAGAAGGTTTTGACGGTGTTGAAACGAAATCTATTCATCATTGAGCATATTATCCACAGTGACACACTTACCCTAAATACTCAAATAAGCCTCGTGTCTCAGCATTTTAAAAAACGTCTGTCTTCGCAACGTCGGATCAGGGTTCAAAATAAAACCTCAATCGCGCGTGTCAGCAGAACGTAATCAAAGGGGTAGAAAAATCTCCTAACCGACAGCGTTATTGAAATTAATAACGTCAAAGTCAGGCCATTATTGCAACGTGGCGCGTATCCCATGCGTCCGCCACACGTGCACAGCACACATGGACACGTCCACACTACACTCTCAGCGCAACGCGGACGCAGTCAAACGATGAAATTATTGCTATATATGCATTGCGAAAAGCTGCGTCGCTCCGGCTTGCCCCGAGTGAGGGAGAGAGAAAGAGAGAGAGAGAGAGACGTATTCCCGTCCGACCGGTCCGGCAAGAACACTTCTTTTCTCTCGTTGGCGTTCGTTGTCTGCGCGCTCGCTCGAGATTCGTTGCGCTTGATTAACGGAATCGCGAGCCGGGGGCCCCTATATGTGTGTGTGTGCGCGTATGTGTGTGTGCAAGAACGATCTCGTTGTCGGCGCGAGCTATGGGGCCCAGTGTGCGCGCGTGAGCAGAAATAGATTTGATTTGTCGCTCTGGTAATCAGTACTGCGAATCGGCAAAATTCATTTCGACGATAATTCAACGCGCCTGCGCGCGTGCGCGCGCTGTCTTCCCTCTCGCTCGCGCGTATATATGCCCGCACTCGTCTCGTACTTTGCTTTTGATTCATTTATTATGTGGCGCGCGCGGACGCGCGGAGGGCACACTTCGTTCGAATTACCGTGTGGCGTTTCAAACAGTCATGTTGGAAATTAGTTGAGGGTGACGTTTATGTGTCATCGGTATATGGATCCTGTGTAGATGATTGTCAACAAATTGATACACATTTTTTTTGGAGGACTTTTGACATTATAAGGATGGATTTGAAATGCACACCGGTCTAAATCGCAAAACGTTCTGATGAATAAATTGTATAAAAGACTCAAAATTTTTAACAATAATGTACGTTAATTTTAATGTGGAAAATAGTATATATACAATCTATATGCAAAAGAGCTTAAAAACTTTCAAAATTCAAGCACATATATTCGCGACGTCTAATGCAAATGTAAATACACTCTCGCGTCTGAAAAATGACCAAAGTATAAAAATGCTACGTGAAAGCCATTAAAAGTTTGCTCGGGAATCTCTCCTCCTCCCATCCCTCTGCTCGCCGCGCGTGTTCTCTCCCCCCTTTCTGTCTTTTACGACGGCGAAGAGATAAAAAAAAAAGATGAAATGCGCGAGAAAATTAATGAATGCACTTGAAGGAAAATGACGAAAGTTGCTAAAATGAAAGGAAAAAGCTTGTACAACAAGTTCTCGCTTTTTTCCCCCGTCCCCCGGTGCGCCTCCGCGATTTATAAAAACAAGTAGCGCGACGGAGGTGAATATATGCGCCCGAGAGTTCGAGCTCACTTCCCATGCAAATCAGCCTGTTACGCGAAAAGAAAGAGGAAAGAAACGCGTGGCGGTGGTGTCGGTGGTCAAGAAAACTCTTGAAGCAGAATAAATAGTTCGCCAAGTTTTGTGTATCATCAATTTATTTTTTCAAACTTTCTTTTTCATTTTTAGTACATGTATATATAAACTTGTGTGATCGTAGCCTAAAATAATAATTTTTCATCAATTAGTGCGAAGTCTTTCAGAGCATCGTTTTTAATAACTAGATCACAAACGCGAGTAAGATATATGCCGTGCGCGCGCGCGCGCACTCGTATAAATTGCAGAAACCACAGCTTTCGACGTAATTTCACCCCATTCGTTGTAATTTATCATCATTCTATGTTAATGCGATACGTTTAAAAGCACGTCGACACCGTAATTTTTGCGAATCCCCCTCCTAGCAATCATCTCCGCCTGCCGAGGAGGAGAGTGAATGTACACCCCGCGATACATAAAAGCTGAGTATTCGTGATGGAGAGACGCGGAGATACGGGGACGAACAGGCGCGCAAAAATGCGATTTAAAATAATTATAAACGCATTACTCAGCCTCTCTCCGTCTCCTGCTCTCTCTCTCTCCTCCTCCACCTCGTCGTGTTGGCGGCGCGGTCACGGGGCGGCAGATGCGATGGTAATCTCGATGATTTGTTATGCCATTGTTGACGCCTAATGAGGAGAGCGCGCGGGCCCACATGTAGTTCGCGATCGGCGCGCGCGCGTGTGTATGTGTGTGTATGTGTGTGTACGCGTAAATGGCGCGACGTGCAAGTGCGTCTAGATGCGAGCGTTGATTCCAAAGTCTTCCGCGCTCGGCCGGCTCCTATATGTATATTTATGCATAAGGACACCCGAGGACACTCATCGGCCGCTCGCGAGCTCGTTCTATGTGCACGCGGCGTGCAGCCCGCTTCATTGAATATTTGTTATTTATCCGCGCGCTCCTCGCACGAAAATTATAACTCGCAAGCACACTTAATGCGCTGCGAAGGAAGGACGTTTATGGCACCGAAAGACGCTTTTTAGACGGGGTTGTAATGAAATGCTGGATTTATACATTAAGACATCTAAGGACTTTATCGAAAAGAGAAGATTTAAACTTGAACATATGCATGCAATAATAATATTATATCGGTTTTAAAAATTGATGGAATTCAAATAGTAATCTTATCTTCAATTTCATAAATAGCTTTTTTCTGGATGTATTTATATGCTTATTCATTTTATAAAAATCGTTAATCATTCTTAGTTTCAGTACTAATAGCTGAGTAATTTGAATTATTTCTTAAAAGGGTAATTAGCTATAATTATATATTGAAAATTCTTGTACAGGAACAATTATTAATATTGTAATAAAAACTTTAATTATACTATAAATTAATGTTCCAAATTTTACAAGTTACAAAAAAAATGTCTGACTATATGGAATATTTCTACTTAAACTTCGCAAACGGTTTCTTGTACGTAATATATAATCACTAAATTTCGTACTCTCTATTAAGGGGAAAACCGGTGTTATAAATAGATCGGCATGAATTTGCAGAATAAACTGAGGCAAAGAGCGCAATTACAATATGACGACAATTAGCAGAAAGATTGTGCGACTGTCGAGTCCACGACCCTGAGTCAAACTCGAATCCCATCATTATGAACTTGAAAAATTACGAGTCATCACGGGTGTAAGACCTGTATCGCCTCTCTGATCTTTTCAGCTCATTTGTATAATAAACATAATTTTATAAATGTACAGGAAATATTGTCAACGATTAAACTATACTTAGTCTCGGCGTAAATTTATTGTACGCCGAGAATTAAGCGACGGGGCAAGTGCGCGCACTATCGGGCGATGATAAATTATACGTAAATCCAATTCTCGCGAGAGTATAAGAAAGTAATAAAAAGCGGATTAGCCGCATCCTTGAGCGTAAAACGCGCGAGTATAGCTCGCGAAAGACCTTCACCCCAGCGCGACGCCGGACAAACTCGTCTCCGCGGACTCGCGCCGAGTCGTTATAAGCATTGCAGGCGCACTCGAGGGAAAACTTTTAACTCGAAGACTAAACTAAATAAATTTCTCCTCGTTCGCTCTCGCGCACACACACGCGTGCACGAGAGCTGCTTTCTTTCGCGCTGCATCATGCTACGGGGAGAGGAGGGAGCGAAGAAAAATCGCCTCGGAAATAATATTCCGGGGATGGGAAAATCGAGCAACTGGAGCGATTTCGCAGAACCGCGGCCGTTATCGGAAAAGCCGGCTCTCTGCTCTTGGACTAAATACGTCCCGGCAAAACGAGCACGCCCGCAGCGTGTGCACGCCTGCAGGGGGGTAGGTATAGCGCGCGCGAGTTGGGTAGCGTGCCAAAAATGTGCCAGCGCGAACAAGAGATATGTAAGTACCAATTTAACCGGCTCCCGCGCGCGCGCGAGCTTTTAGAGTAATTCGGTGGACCTTAAACACCTCTCTTTCCTCCTCTCTCTCTCTCCCTCCCGCCTTCTCTCTCTCTCTCTCTCTCTCTCTCTCGTATACGGTGGGTTCACCACCTTGCACTCGTATTGGACTTTTTTTCTCATCTCTCTCGTTCGCTCTTCCGATGTCGCGCGCACAAGAGCGAGGCTTTTACGGGGCTCTGGCTCTTCGGCATGTTTGCCAATTTTTCGGTATTTACAGAGTTTCGGAGGCAGACCTTGAGGCTACTCTCGGGCAAAAACTTCCCTCGTATTAATCATGGCTTCGTTTTATTGCGGAGATATGCGGCCATCCTGACTGTATGGCTCTGAATGTCTGTGGGTATATATACCAACTCCTGAAAACTCAAGATTTGTTTTTGTGGAATAACATATAAATTGGCAAACTTTAATATAGACTAATGTTCTTATGCGTGCAGAAAATAGACTGTATTCTGGAAATATTGATTCTCTCTCTATATATAAATAAACTATATATATTTTAAGGGCTTTATATATCTCTGATTTTCATGACTTATGTCAGTGATAAAAGTGAATATATTTAGAATATTTAATCATATAATTCATAATACAGATAAAATAAAAGAATTCTTCATCAATCAGTTCATGGATTTTTAACATATATTATACAGGTATACTAGCTCCAACACGAAATGCTTTCCTATTAAGGAACCATAGAACCTCTTTTACAGTCTATTAAGCATTTACCGAAGACCAAAACGATGAAATAAAATTAACAACGACAACAATGGAAATTAATAACGAACAAGAATCCGCAGCATTTCCCCAATTTACCAAGTATCTCCAGTTTCCGAAGAAAGGCTCAACTCAACCATGAACGAGCCGCAGAAATCGCATAATAATAAGCCGCGCGCGCGCACAACGGTCTCGTTAGCGTTCGTCCACGGCCGCGTGCGTTCAGCGAGTGAAAAAGCACTTTTGGCCCTATTAAATTAGCGAAGCCGCGCCGCCGTCTCGTGTACATCGGACTTGTCCCTCTGATGGCAGCCGACTCGTGCACCTGTTGCACCTGCTCGCGCGCGCAGGTTGCCGCTTCGCGAAATCCGCCGAATGCAGCGAGACCTGCAGCGCGCGCCGAACGCTGCATGAGCGCGAGGCTAATGCGAAGTTCGTGTATATACATATATATGTGCGCAACCGAGGCTTTTGCAACGTGGGAAATTTTGGCGAATCCTCGCTGTTTCGATGATTTGTTTTTCGTTTGTTGTATTATGTAAGCGATAGGTATATGTGATGGGATTTTCAAGATTTATCAGAAAAACCGCTTGTAATCTCTCGCTGTTTATGATCTCATTGTATTCGTCTAGACAATTTGTTATATTACGAAATCTCGTATTGTTTGAATTTTATGGTTTACTATAATATTATGCCGCCTGTTTATATGCGTTGAATTCAAAATACCAGCCGAAATTATCATAATAAAGGTGTATATTTATTGAAAAGCACCTCTTGAGTATTTTAATTAAAATGAATGATAATGAAAGTCATCCAGGCTAACAGTTATATATATATATATATATATAAATGCATAGTTTTCATTTGGAATAATATCATTCATTGCTTTATTAATGCGCATCATTTGGCAATGTTAATTAACATTCAACAAAAATAAAAAAACAATTTAATGTGGGGATATTATAATATTAAATGCAATATTTAAAAACTGATTATGGCGCGTAAATATAAATACTTGTTCAATAAAAATATATATCTAAATATAAAATAAAATATTAAGTACACATCAATATAATGCATGTAACGAAATTTAAGGTCAAATAGTTACAAAAATGCAGCCAAACAGCATTGCAAAATTGGCGCTATATTTATTTCACGTGTATATATGCCTACTTGCAAAACTCATAACTCGCATGCGTTTCTATAAATAACCATCTGGTTCTGTAAATAATAATATTTTACTGCGCAGTCGGCACATTAATCGTTCCCCCATTGCCATTAAATAAAATAGTTAAAACTTACAACCGTTTTGATAACTCATTTACCAGCGGGAAAAAAAGAAAAAGAAAAATTTCACCTCTCACGCACGTGCAATTTTCGCAGCACATGTCATACACAGGCTGCAGCTGCGGCATTTTTTCCGCGCACCTTAACCTCCTTGAACTGCGTGCTTCTCACTTGCAACGCGTGCGTACACACGCCTGATGCGCGTTGCGCAATCCCGCGTGCGGAGAGATAACAAAAGGGGGTTGTCGCGGCATTAGCAACTCGCTCGCTCTCGCGCGTGCACGCGCTTGTCGCCGATTTCAAAAGAGTGATTTACCGCCGCTTTATTAAAGTGGAAATCCCGATTAAATAGCCGGCTCTGTGGCGCGCGAGAAAATGATTAGTTCGTCGCACGCGCGGCGCAAACTCGCTCTACTCATCTATATTCAATTCGTATCTTTACATATACGCTCTCGCGCTCTGCTCTAGAGGGCCGGTCTTGTCGAGGCGCTGCTGTCCCCCCTCTCCACGCTTACTCTCGATAACGCCGCATAATGCGTCGTTACATCGATATATACGCGCGTAATTTACGTATACCAACAGACCGGCCGCGCTATAGCTCTCGTGAGGAGGGAGGGAGGAGAGGCTTCTCTCGCCGCTATAAATTAATGCTATCGTGGCTGTTTACGTTGCTTTCTTGTTGCCCGATTAGCGCCGGTCAGCTCTTTTCGATAGCCGTCGCCGCGCGAGTTTGCGGTGTGTGCGCGCGGGACGTAATCTTGTGAGGGGTGCTGTGCTGCGGGTGAAAAGGCCGCGAAACAATGAACTTGGTGCGCTTTATAAGATTTCGAACGCGCGAGCACAAAAAAGATCTCGCGAGCTGCAGTATGGGTGTTGTGCAAGGTTTCGAGTATGCGCGCGTATAGCTATCGAGAAAATTGCGGCGATTGGGCAAGCTGCGAGAGTGGAGAGTTTCGAAGCAACGAGATTCGGACGTCCTTCGCGAGAAAAATTGCCCGCGGTCGGATGATTCTCGCTTATCCTTGCGCAACGAAATACCTTTGGCTTTGGCGTTTTTGAGAATGATATTACACTGTGTGACTACAATTCGTTGCGTATACAATGTATTATAACAGTATTGTATTTCTTCATGAGTATAATATAATATAGTGGAATTGAAATTTGAATATATATAATAACAATGAGAATTAATGGATGGAATTCGTTATTTAAAAATGAAGAGTATTTCTTTGATGTGCGTATATACTTCGTTCTGTGCCATTTTATGTAAGCACTCTGCACATACACTGGAGGTATTCGTGAAAGAATTCACGTGGAAAAGAATTGTTCGCCGCGAAATAAAATGTCCGCGGGCAAACAAGCTTAATAATATACGCGCCCAATGGTAAATGTGATAAAAGTTTCAGGGGCTAATGCGCTTGGCCGCGAAACGCAGCCAGATATTCATTATTTACGAAACAAACAATGTATTATTAGACATTTAGCTTGTCGGGGAGCCGGTGCATTCGGATTGGTTTATGCTGTTATATACGCCAACGAACAATCAATCAATCTAATTGCCAATCGATCAGGTCCCCGGAGACTAGTTGCTCGTTGGCCAATATCAAGATTGAGCGCTACGTATACCTCCTGACCGTCGGAAATCCTAAAATGGAATGGCCGTAAATAAAGAATACACTCGCCGAAAACACGATCCTCGCAATTTTTTTTCTTGCGCGCAGTCGCTATATGGCTATACATTCTCTATCTCTCTTGAGCGTTTATCCATTGATGCAATTTCCTTGGCAAGAGGAGAAAAACTTTTAAGGATAGTAATACTTTTTGCGCACGCTATAAGATTGTAATAGACACGTGAAAGAACTTGTGAATTTGGAAAAAAATTATTGTAGGTATGAGTTAAAGTTGAGTAGTAAAGAAATGTCTAACTCTTAATGTGAATGGTTATTATACAGTATGATTCATTAAATTTTGTTATTATATTGAATCTTGTGTGGACATCGGTACATTATCAAGCCAGCCTTACGTATATTGCTGTACATTTTGTATTAGCGAGATAGATTTGTGTAAAACTCATCTCATCACTTTGATTACAAGAGAAGCACCAGGGATCGAATCTATATATATGTAGATCTGTTTACGTGAAAGAAACTGCATTGGCTTCTAAGTTACAAAAATTAATTTGATAAATTTCTGAATAGTATTCTTCTAATAAACTATGATAGAATCAGACTATGCGCATGTTTTATTAAACAAATATTTGACATTGTACGGCGCAAAGTCTTTTTTTCCCTCGATTCCTTACTCCAACCTTTACTCCGCAAAGTTAAATCAATCCGGCTACTGTCTCGGTGCACTCTGTTTTCACGGTTGCGAAAACAATTGCAGCCAAGGAAAGAAAAAAAGTTTCTACACAACCGCATTAAACTTCACTGAAAGCTCGCTGCCGGCGTATATATGTAACTCAAGACTTTCGACGTTAATCGGAGAAAAACTACCTAGAAAAATATTGACACAGCGATAAAATCAGCCGCAATAAATACCTAATCCAGCACGTTTTTCTCGCGCGCATAAACGACTCCCGCTGTATATAGCTAAACTTCTCGCTACTATATTTTATCAAAGCGTATATATACAAACACACACACACATGCCCAGAAGTATACAGAGATTTTTCGCGCACATCCATCTCGCTACTCGAGGGCCTACAAGTATCATTACAAGCCCATTTATAAATCCCGCCTGATATCTGCATAAATTATAACACTCCCGCAGCAGCAGCAGCAGCTCCTCGGCGCCCGGCGCGTGCGCAAGAAAAGTAAGGCAATCGCTCGCTCTTAGCCCTCGCCGCGCGCATACACTCGAAATGAATTGCCCTCGGGTCGGTTGGCTCATCGGCGCGCGCGCGCGCGAGAGAGAGATCACGACTCGGCGAATATCCGAGAACGCCAGCTATATGTACCGTGCAGCTAACGCCGCGCAGCAGCAGCAGCAGCAGCGTCGTCGGCTTTTAATCGGCCTGGGTTATAAAGTGGGTCACACACGCCGAGGCCCCGGACACTCGGGCTCGCTCATGCAGGACACCGTAGAGGAGCCGCCGCCGCCGCCGCCGAGTCGTGCTGCGGGGCTTTCGCAACTCTAGCGAGCGAGCGCGCGCGTGTGTGTGACTAAGAGACGCGATTTTTCACCGCTAAACTAGTCGCGGGACGCACATAGCTATACGCGGGAGCCTATGCGCGCTCTTGCGACACGGAGAGAGACGCGAGACACCCACAACACTTCGATTAGATTAAAACGCCGCTCGCTCGCTCGCATGCGGCTGTCATCGGGCCGGAGGGTATATGTGTGTCTGTGTGTGTCTGTCTGTCTGTACCTATCCGCGCAAAGTTCACGCGCGAACTATGGACTCTCGCGCGAAAGAGAGGGAGAGACAGTATGCGCAGTATGCTTGACGCTCGGGGAAGGGGATGTCTCGTGTGACATGAGGTATAGAAAAGTTAAGTGCGGCGCGGGAGGTGACAATTATTTAGCTATTATTGAGCAGCCTGTGCGGATGTATGTCTATGGATAAAATCAATTTTCGATAATAAGAAGCGAAGGCGAAGCTAATGGCGTTATTAAACGATTATGTCAGAACGTCGTGCCTGTCGTTATTTGCAAATATTCTGGGGGGTCGTTAAATAAATTTGCTTAAAGCTTTACAGCGTTTATATGTATACGTACAGATATTTTAATTGATAATTTTTATAACATCTTTTTTCTTTTCTGTTTAATTATGCTGTAGACGTTGGAGCAGTATAAATAGTTAAACTTTACGCGCGCAAGGATAGATTTTATATTTCAGGTATAATTATAATGAAATTCACAAATTTATACAAGTAGCAATTACACTTGTTTCTATATATATAAGAGTATAAGAAACCAGCCCGCGGTATAAAACTTTGTATTTAATTATAATTGCACAAGCCATTATAAAATAAACATAGTTTAAATTACTAACGCCGCATAAAATGATTTCACTCTGGGCGTACAGTCTTACCCCCGCGCCCTCGAACGCATCTCCTCGCAGCATAGCTGTAACGATAAATAACGCGTTACCGTAAAAAGCATTTATTTAATGAAAACACGTAAGTAACGATCCTGCAAGTGGCTTTATAAAGCTCGCTTTAAAACTTTTCAGAACACTCCGGCACGAGCGATTATTCTTATATCCCTCTCTCTCTCTCCCTCTCTAGCTGTAATTAATTATTTTTTATACCGCGCACCGCGCACTTCTCGCCAAAGTTTTCTCCCTCCCTCCCAACCAGCGCGAAACAAGCTTTCGCGCTTATATTATACACGCATATACACAGCTAAAAGTTCGTGACTCAAAAAAACAACTATAGGATGTCGAGGAAGGGGGAATAAACGTTATATCGATACTCGATCGCGCTATAGATAATTTTTTAGCGCGAGCTCGAGCTCTACTCTGAAAAGTTATTTCTTCCTTCTCGCGAGATTTTGCGCGAAAGCTGTTCCCGCGCGCTTTCATTTTTCCACCCCGTAATCTCGCGCGCCCCTTAGCGCGCCTCGTAAACCCGCGGAATTTACGGCTAGACTTGGATCTCGAGCGCAAGCGAGGAAGACGCTCTTGACGAGCATTAATCTCAACGCGAGCGCGCGCGCTTTGCTTTTCATTTTGATCGTCCAATTCCGCGGTATATCGCGAATAAGAAGCGGCCGGGACGCGCACAGTTCGTTTATAATTTTACCGAGCGACGCGAGAGCGCTGCAGTGTAATGTCCAAGCAAATTACGAAAGTTGAGCTGCGCAAGCGAGTACGCGGGCTTCTGCGGATGGTAGCGCCAAGTGCCACTTAAATGTTTATAGAGCTTCTTGACCGAGCGTTCCAGGTTTTCTTCGTTTTTTTCTGGTTTCCTGTTTGTTTTAAGTTTGCTGGAACTTATCATTGAGAAGCTGCAGTCTCCTTCTTAATCAAATTAGTTGTAACTAATTTTATGTCCGAGATATAACGAATTTCTATGGGAAATGAAATTATGCTCGCAATAAGTATTATATCTTAAAATATTCTTTAAATAAGTTTATTATTTCATAAGATTTGCAATTCGTATAACTAAATGTTATTGTCGCAATATAAAGTTGAAAAATATAATATTACTTTGAACATGTTTTAAGTTCGAAAGGGATTACTTATAAGACGTTATTATTTTTTGCACAATACCTGTATTAAAACCTTCGTGTATTTTATTATCGCGCTCAAAACCATAAATTTATTGACACTAAAGTAATAAATTTCTTGTACATATTATATCAAGTAGTGTTTAAGAGAAATTCGCATTAGCACCGGCAATTCTCATATATACAATTTGGATTCATTTTCCCATATATATACGCCGTTTATGGGAATCCAAATCAGATATTGCAAGAAGATTTATGACATATTACAATATTCGTACCTACAGCAGAAAGTCATACACGCGCGAAATCTGTATACAATTTTTTGCGCGCGCGCACACATAACGCATCGCCTAACTCGATTTAATTACACCGAGAATTAACATTTATTCATGAACACACACACACACACACATAGATAAATCCATACCTCGAATTTTCCCGAACTCATAATACACGTCGCCACGGTGCCATTGAATATAACTATTGAATAAATAAATATCGCTGACAGTCATGAGCGGTGCGCGCGCGACCGCAGCAGCTATACGTGACTGATGACAATCGCGAGGGGAGAAAAATCGAATTTCGCATACTGAGCTGAGCTCGCAATAAATTATAATTGTAATATTTGCGAATATATGCGCACCGCCGCCACCGCCGCGGCAATTCGCGAAAGATTTCTCTTACATAACGCGCGAGCTCTCTCTCTATATGTGTGTATGCACGCGCATTATATATCGGCATCGGGTGTATAAACGCGAGATATTGCCTATGCGAGCTTCTACGAACGCGGCGAGCGGCG
>JAPYZP010001803.1:0-15389 GCA_030522985.1 Torymus sinensis | reverse complement strand
GCAGTGCTGTGACCGTAAACGCGAATTAAGTTTTTCGCGCTACGTTTGGTTGTATCGATTTCATTGGCAGCGGCAAAATCGAGATTTCGTAAGCTGTTCCATTTTTAAGAGGGTTCTATAGCATACATAATTTGAAGGAGCTTAGTTTTTGCTATGCTTTATATAACTACTTATTGCTTGCGAATACCTAATTTTATAAAGTTTAGAAAAAAATAGAATGTTTTAAGAAAATCTATGAATTTAATGTTAATGAACTTTGTTTATATTCTATACTTATTGTAAAATTAATAGCTAAATAATATTGCTGTATTATGTGTGTTTACAAATTACTATATTTTAAATAAGAAGGTTAGCCAGCCCTGCTGGAAACGGAAAGCGAATATATTTTGTCTCATTAGAAATCAGCTGAAACTGGTAATATTTTTCGACCATCTACGAAACGATTATTCAGCTAGCATTCTCTCATTTTTTTGAGAAAATATATAATAAATTTTCTCTACATTCTCGATAGGTAAATTTCTTATATCAGGTAGTGTCTTTAATAAAAATTTCATTTTAGAATATTTACTTTACAAAGTCAATTTCTTATTTATAAACAAAATATCTCTTTATTATTGTATACTTCATTTTATCATTTTACTATCGTGATTTATCTTTCGGTATAAATCGTAATTTTTTCTCAATTAAAGATTTATATTAGTTAACTTAAAATTGGGTTGATTCTATATTTATTCAATTTATTGCAAGTATAGTTCATATTTTTCATTAATTTGAAAGAATAGAAATATTTCAATATTAAAAAGAGTACTAAAATAAAATATTTATTCAACAAAGACTTTTATTATCGTGTCCGTTAATGAAACATCGACGGTTTTATACTGATATCCCTATCTAAACACGAAATGGATGGATTGAATGCTTTTATTAAATTTTATATAATACTGCTTTTACTTTACCTGCAATCTATGCATATCGGCTCTAGATAGCTCTATTAATTAACTGAATACCTTAGTAAAATATAATAATGAACCTTTTTAATTAAACCGAATGTTCAATATCGTCAAACTTTCGACCAGTTTTAATTTAATCTTTGTTGGCTATTTCATCTATAAATAGATTGCTGCATTCCCTACACTTATTAACTAGAAAATTGTATTAAATTCACAAAAAGATCGGGGAAAAACGAATTTTATTGACAAGATTTGTTTCATAATTAATTATAAGGAAGAGAACAGGTATAGTGCAGGATTAGAGGGTCATAATAAAAACACTGAAGGGTATTACAACATTTACACAAATTATTGTTCATTATTAATTAAATATTTTTGTTTATAATAATTACAGTAAGAACTTAAATATCATTCCCTCTGATGCATTCTTGAGGCATACTTGTGGAATTAAAACCGAAAATCGACATGTTATTATTTTTCATTCTCTTGATTATTATTATTACAACAAAGGCCTCGGTGGTGTGACTTTTGATTTCTTGGAAACATTAAAAAAAGAAAAATAGGAACGTTCGCCATTCGACTGACGGAACAAGGGTGTTGTAAAGGGGCATAACAAAAATCTCTTTTAAAAAACGATCCAAGGATGCAAAAATCGACGAGAGGGAATTGAAAGGGGCTTTATAGAAACAGGAGGGGGACAAAACACAGATAATAAATAATTCGTTCCGTTAAGGGAAATAAGTTATTTTTTACAAGCGGCGATCGCCTCGGACATAAGGGGGGTTGCAGAAGGTTAAGTTCGTGCAGTAATAAAAGAAGTGACTATCACTCCAGGCGTCGAGTTTCGGTTATATATTGGATGGAACGGTTTCTGTGTCTGTGGTGGTGAAGGTATATATTGTTTTTGGTGGTACGGTTCTCATGCCTCAACCGCCGCCTCCTCCTCCTTTACCTTCTTCTCATCGCCCTTCTTCGACCAGTCGGGCTTCTTCTGCAAATACAAAACAAGAGAGTATTAGTTTCACGTAGACATGGCGTTGATAAATATTATAATTATATTTTTAATTATTTTTTTTTCTCCTCGAAAGGCATTTTTATGTTAAGACGCAAACAAACACCACAGGGGGTAGAGGGTATGACCGATTCGATCAGAACGTTTTATTTCAACGAAATAAAGCGTTCGGGTGAATTCGCAAATATTGGAAAACGCCGTTGCACCCGATAAATAACAATTTCAATTTAGTTCCTAAAGTGGTCGCCAATTCGGTATCTGATTTATTGATTTTCTGATTCGAGAGTTTCATTGTTAGTGGAGACGAAACGAATAGAAAAAAATATATATGTATACAGACAGCTCTAAAAACAACTATTGAGCAAAATGTAGAAAATAAAAAGCAAAGAATTGGAAATTGATAATTAAAAATAAAAAGCGTAAAGTATATCTATCTAATCAAACTAAAGCTTATTATTAAAACGGAAGACAGACACAAAGCTGCATTATAAGAAGCATTAAAGCTTTAAAAAGCGTACATTCGCGCCTAATCATCTGATATAGCTAGCCGAGTTTTTTCTGATCTAAAAATTTTCTTTTCTTGGTTTTTACCTTATCTTTCGACGCATTCTGCAAACATTAAGCAATATTAGTCAACGTAAGACAAGACAAGGACAATTTTTTATTTTACAATGCTGCTTTTCAGCAGAGTATTTGCATCATTAACCAACATTATATATATGAATACACTTTTATTAGGTTTGCTTGTAAATTCAATTGAATGTATAAATTTGATATCTTTTACAAAAAATAAAAACAACATTTTAGTTAAATTCTTTGAGAATTACTTTGATTTATAAACTGTTTTAATTAAATATTTTTTAACTTTAATAACGTTTGTTAAGAAATAGATGTTTGTATAAATAATTTAAAAGAAAAATACGATTTTGGATAAACAATATACACAGCAAACGAATATTATTGCACTTAACAGTGAAAATTTCTAATTAAATTTTTTTCAGAAAAACCATTCCAGAAAATGTATTCATATACACGAGACACAAATTTCTACACATATATAGCCAGAAAGCTTGGCAGCCGAATAAACGTGTGATAAACTGGAAGTAGAGCTGCGTTGGGAAAAAATTCCGAGTATAAAGTTTGTGTTTGAGCGCGTACGTAGACTCTTTTTTTCTTAATACAACCGCGACGTAGCTCTGCGCAATTATTTCATGTACTCTGTATGTTCTTTTATTCTCATTTTTGGCGTCGAAATTGCACGCACACAAAAAAGAGAGACAAAGATACAGCAAAAATCAGCCAAAAATAGACAATATAAAATAAAAGAATGGAAAAGTAAGAGGCGCGTAATAACGAAACCCTAATAAAAATATTGTGAAGAGAGAAAAAGAAAGAAAGAATAAAAAAGATAGTATAGAAATGCATAAAAGTGAAGCGAGCGAGCTAAGCGCTTCTGCGATTATTTTTTAATACAGAGCGCGTTGACAATGCACTGCAAAGTGAATCTCACCTTTTCAAGATGACTTTTGTACTTTCAGAATATATCTCGATCCCGATAAATCAAGATAAGAAGGCTTTGTTTTATTATCATTATTATTTTTATTATTAGAAAAGAGAAAAGTATTTCGCGTTACACGAAATGTTAGGTATCGGACAGAAAGAAATAAATTATAGAAATAAAGAAATTATTACAGAAAAGAAAGAGTAAATGGATAAAATTAAAGGTAAAAATAGACTCGGAAAACACCGAAAAAGCAATCACGACATCAATTCTTCTATGTGAAAAATTAGAACAGCGAAACGTTTATTTTTCGCTGAAATTAAAAACATATTGTCAGTCCGATTACGAAAATATCGGAAAAACAAGCTGGACGACACAAAAAAGGCGACAAAAAATGATATCACAAAAAAGTATTTATCAAAAAATGTGAAAAATCCTTTTCAAAAATCCTGGCAGATTGGCATATCAACGAAGGTTACAAAAAATTCCTTCAAAATATTTAATTCCTACAAAATCAATTAAAAAAATGTGTGCAAAATGTTTTCCGGTGCTCGTCGACAAAAATCAAACCAAAAAAATAGTAGCTGTACTTTCACTACTTTTCTCCAGAAAGCGGGTATTCAAAAGTTCGCAAGTAAATAAGTCCGGCTGCATTTAATTAACGTTTATTGAATTTCTTCTTTCTTAAAGCTCAACGCGTAACTTTTACCAATAGTTTTGTTTATTGGCTACACAGCGCCATATATAAGAAAGATACGTCGCAAGAATCAATAAAGGTATGAACGATTAAATATATTTTTCTTTATTTTAATTACTCGAAACACTTAAAAATGTCGCGGTGACGTTTAGATGTGTGTAAGTTGTGTTGGCCAACACGCGGTGCCGGTGGAAAAAAAAGTAACAAAAATGTATTATATGGCTTGACGTGCGATTTACTGAACGTAAGTCCGAGGTGCATTGTATGAGTGAGTGTATGTGTGTTCGTCGACGATGTTACATAAAATCACTCGACTCGGTCTTTATTTTCTCTATTTTTGTGTTTTTTCTTTTTTTAAGTTATTAATTATTGCATAATAATCTGAAGCTGTTTTGTTCGTATTCTACTTCTTCGTCTGCCATTCTGCCTTCTCGGACTTCTTGGGCTGTGGAGAACAACACATTGCCTAGTCAACTAAAGACTATACTACTTGGTTTCTTATATGGGAAATAGCCTTATTAAAAATCTCACTTTCAACCTTGAAGGTATGAGTAATTGTTCAAAATTTTTACATTAAATAATTCTCTCTAAAAATATTTTTCCAGGAATAAATATAACTCAATCATTTAATAATAAACTACTTTGATATGCCTTATTTATTACTTTTATCATTTTTTAAGGATATAGTAATTTGATTTCGCCTTTTGACTCTACTATTGAGATTTTTTTAAAAAGGCTAGTACAACAGTGAAGTACCAACATTCAGTAACAAAAACCTTTGGGACCAAAAATATTATCATTACTAAACTAAACATTGAAAAGTTTAGATATAACACCTAACATAAAAATATGTATTAGGATTGGTTCTATATCTTAAAAAATTATAGACATAAAAAACATATAATTTAATATTCAGCAAGAGGCTATATTGAAAAATAATTTGTTTTATACTGTAGAGAATAAAAATATCGTAAAATTGAGTTTTTCACGGCATGTTATCATTTTGTTAAAAAATGATAATTGGCTCTTGCTTTAACGACGTCAAAAAATGAATTATTAGATATACTTATTGCATAAATTCTTCAAAATAAAAAAATTAAAATGCAATCGATATTTCCCAGCCTCTCGCTGTAACTTCTCCACTCACCGACCTGATGGAAGAACAAAACTTGAAGGAGAAACGAAAGACGGAAACAAAAGATGGATAAAAATAAAATACTCCATCTGTCTCGCGATACCGGTCGAAAATCAGCGCGATAGTCTTATCCTTACCTCCTTGTCTTCCTCCTCGAGGGTGAACTCCTTCTTCTTGACCTGCTTCAGCTGGTTACGGAAGTTGAACTCGGCCGCCTTCTTCTGCAGCTTGGCGAACTTGTTCTCATACTTGGAAACCTTCTTCAGTGTTGGCTTCATGCTGCAAAAAGGTAAGAAGACCCAGGTATGAGCAATTATCCTTTTTCCCCGCAGTTGGGCGAAATTTTCCCTTAATTAAGACGGTGAACAAACTTTGGCGCGAGGTTCTCTCGAATTATTCGCCCGTGCGTTCCTAATATAGAATTGTTTTGTCGTCAACGGTGCATGTGTCATTTATTTTACACGTCACGCAGTTACTTATGGAGAAGCCGTTAAATTGTTAAGGCAGGCTAGACGAGCCACTGTCCGAAGTTTGTTTTACAACCGTAATAAATTAGATACTCTTGAGAAGTCGAAAAATTGCAAAGCGAAATCGCGGAAAACTAGAATTATGAAATTCTATAATAAAAATATAAGTAGTGTTGGAAAGATACTTGTGAAGTACGCGACGTTACAATGAGAATTCGAAAAATCTTCAAAGATTGATTTTACTTTTTAATGTTTCATCGTTTTATTTATATTTGATGAAATTATTAACTTGGTGATAATAAGATATCACAAAATTAATAATAAAACAAAATTTTAAAGAAAAATATTACTTACAATTTGCCTCGGAGGTCGTTGACTTGGCTGTTTAAGTCCGCAATCTGCACGAATGAAGAAACATATTATTGAAGTTCAGTATTTTCTTATACTTGCCAGCGAAGCAATCTATAACTTTTCTAAGCTGAATGGAACATTGCCAGGTTTCACAGTATTTTTAACATTTAAATTGGAACATCTACATTGAATTGGATATTTAAAAATTTACAATTTACATTGATAACAATTATTCTTGAGTAGGAAAGTGTTTATTCACAAATGCAATAACAAGAGTATAAAAAATATGAAAAAAATAAAAATTCAGCAGGATCATTTTGTATTCTATATCTATGCAAAAGCCAATAGCATGATTTTGAAGAATATTTATTACTTTGTTTAACAGTTAAAAACATTAGTAGAACAAAGAAAACATCAAACCATATATTAGTATCATAAAGTCGAGAAAGCTCAAGAAGCATATATCTACTGCACGTGAGAGTTACAAACAAGCACTCGAAATACTTTTTTCGAGAGTTTTGGATATACATCAATGATTTAGTAATGAAGATGAGGACAGTATGAAGTTCACTTGTGGATAATGATGGTAGGAGTAGGTGATGAGGATGAAGGATTCATAACATGTAGAATTCAGATTGTATAAGACGGTGAAACAATAGACCTAATTACAACATAAACCATGTAAATGCAAAAAAGTTCTACACGTATAAAAATGCACTATAAATCAGCCACTCATCTTATATTTGGCTTTATCAATTCACTTGTGAATGTTACAGCAGATATAAATCACTGCTTCATTGGTGATCTACGTATATGGATTTTTCTACACAAATATGGTCTAGGATACAATTCATTAGGACAAAAAAATTGTAAACAAAAAGGGATGAGAAATTTTGCATTGTTTTATCCTCTACATTTGAATGACACAATCTAATGGAAAAATGTCCCGTAGTTCGCCGTTGTTTTATCTACGAAACGAATCAACGAGCTTACAGTAAAAATGAGAAAAGGGGTGATGTATATAGAAAAGGAGGGAACCCAACAAATTTTCCATGCTCAATAGAGACCCGGAAAAGGTGATAATGATTCATCGCTAAAAAATGGGTCAAGGCTCGAGGGCGAGGGTATGACAAACTTTAATTAAGAGTCAGCATGGAATCGATTATCCGTTCATGCTTCCCTACGCAATTAATGTATCATCCTCTATTTTTTTCATATACCGGGTGACGGAAAAAGTAACTGACATCTATTCGGATGCGCGTCAGTGCGACAAGATAATCGATTCCATACTGTCGAATATTAATATCTTTTTGTAGATGTATGGGGGGCGGAGGAAGAGATCAAATGCAGTGGGGGGCATCCACACACCCAGGGGTAAATCGAAACGTCACTGGTAACGACGTCGAGGGTAGGGGTGGGGGGAAGTGCGTGGGGGTGAATGATGGTCCGGGGTTGCTTGGTCAGTCGAAAGAGAAAAAAAAAGTGAGAGAGAGAGATAGAGGTCAAACCAGCTGGTCGTGATCAGCTCTGAATTCCTTTCGGGTTTGCATATCACTATGTGGACGCGCTTTCATTTTTTGACGCCTCTCCGATCATTTGTTTTCTGCGTGTCTGGTCTGTGGAATTTTGTCGAGGGTACTGCACAATCCTCTGTCAGAGCATTTCTTTTTCCGACTTTATTTGAAAAGAAATGACACTTTCGACCACGTCAAATTCATATGAAATTTAGTCACAACAAGATAAATTATCTGAAGACTAATCAAAAAATGAAAACGTGTTCATCCATTTCATCAGCGAGTTTTGCGAAAAATTTACAATTGAGATGTTTATAAGGATTTTTTTCAATCGAATTTTGCTTTGTTTACAGCTCGCTTGAACTTGAAAAGGATTTGACTACTGTTTTTATGTCAGACCGGTTAATCAACACGAAAACACATTTACAATCGGCGTGCGAATCGGTGCAAAATCGACTTTGAAAATTAACAATTTTCCAAATTTTCAAGGCACTGAGTCATCGGTTACGATGATTTTCCCTTATACTTTCCACTTGCACTTTTAATATTTTCGTTCAAAAACTTCAGCAGAAAACCTTTTGCATTTTAATGCTTGCTTTGCGTTGGCTTGCACATTCCGTATTATTGTAAAATTCAAAACCGAGAAACTTCCATCAATACATCTATAAATATAGAAAAGTTAAAGACCAATAAATTTTACAAAATTAAACTTTTTGAACAGTTAGCCTTGAATTTTACAATAATTTGACTATTTAGTTCGCATCTTTATTTTTGTGAGCCAGGCGCGCCCGGAGAGTTTGGATAATAGAGAATTTCACAGCATGGCACTTCTTATCGCGTTATTTCTTAGATAGATTTACACGATGAACACATGCGTCCATTTTTGTGAGAGCCTTAAGTGCATTTTTCGCGTGTCATATCAATTATCTCCAGATGAAACTTGCGTTCTAATTTTCTTACTATAATGAAAAATTGCTATGAAAATAATTACTAATTATAATAATAATAATCTATACTACATATATTAATTTTCAACATTATTTTTCATTCATTACCATACGATATATAGTCTCTTCACTTAATTTATAAAATATTGTTGGTCCTTCCTTAGCGACGAATATATGAAGTGCCATACTTAAATATCTTCTGCGATGTACTTCCATTCCAACCGATGTAAGCGCATTCGAACGCTGACGATTTCTGTGCTGACAAACCTTAATTTTTTCGCCATGCATGTATAGTTAAAATGCAATTAAATAAGCATATTTTATATTATATCTTTATATTTATATCAGTATAAACATTTATAGCTTTTACTTTAAACTCTATTTATATTATTCAAATATTTACTGTGCTCTGAAAGCGTTATGTAAATAAAAGCCATGCAAATGTTAGCTATCGCGCTAAAGCCAAATTATATCATATTTTGAAATATTTTAGATGTAATATTTATTATTTTTATCGAAAAGGAACAACTGAAAGTTTTATATTTTTTGCGATTTTGCACCGCGTACACACATTGCACTTGATTGTAATATTTGATCCTTGCAACCGAAAATTTTTTTTCATTGATGAAATAGGTCATAACTAAGGAAATAATAAAATGTAAGCGCGATTAAGAATACGTAGAAATCGATTGATTTTCCTTCCCTGTTCGCTTGAATTTCAAAAGCAGAAAAAGAATTTTAAAAATATGTTTAATTGTCAAATCTTGTAATTTCAAATATTAAATTTTTCGGAAAAATATAAAAAAATTGTATACACATTCAAAATTTAAAATTCGTATCTGCTCTTGTGAAAATAAGCGAAAAATTATTTGTTTCTGCTTTCGCCACTACTGGAAGCAGAAGAATATAAACTATAAGCTTGCCCAGCCCTGACTAAAAAAAGGACAGACATTGGCACGATTTTTTTCATTCCTCGGCTCCTTGCTGTTTCCTGATTAAGTTAGTAAAAAGCTGAATGAAACAATGCCGTGCTGCGATACAAAAAGTAGAACCATACCAAAAGAAAAAAAAGTGGTGGAAAAACGTAAAAATAAAAAGATAAGTAAAATACGAGCGAACTGTGAAAGAAAAATTAAGATAAATAAAAATAGAAAAGAAAGAGCATATATGTGTGTAAAAGAAAAAAAAATAAGAAAGATAGATTAAAAAACTGAAAGAAGTGTGAAAAATGCAAATAAAAAGAGATGTATATTGACTGGAGCATTAAGAGTCACAGCTTGAAAAACAAAAGTAACGGCACTTCATATAATTCGTAACAAAAATATCGCAGTGAGTATTGTAGTCGCGTGAGTTCCTCGCCTATTTGATAAAAATATTTTTACAAAAAATGATATTCGTCGGTAGCAGGACTGACCAAGTTTATAGCACATTTCTTGATTATACCCTTCAGTTTCTTTTTTTTTTATATACTTATCAATAAATACGATTCTTTATCGCTGCTTTTCATCAAATTTTTGAAAATAGACAACTTTGAAACTTGATTTCATTCACGATTCACATTATTTTCGGTTCTTCTGATCTTAAAATAACATTATGGTAAGTTTCAACCAACAGTTTGTCAAAAGTACAACGGAAGTTTTTAAAATTCAACTCGTTGTACTTTTGATCCAAGTATTAAGTTAATATGGTAAAAAACGTGTATGAAACTGGAAGGGAGAGAAAGTAGCTCGCGATCTCTCCTGGTATGTTTATGACTTGCAATATGACTTTTAATTTTTGTATGTAAACGGAGAGAATCTGAGATGGTACAATGATCGAACAGTAACTGAGTCGCGGGATGTTTCAGCGAATCCGTACAATGAAAAAATCCAAACATAAGCAGTTCACTGACAAAAATTTCAGATGAAAGTCTATACATGTAATATGTACAATATGATACAAAATCTGACGCAGTCGTATACTGTCGTTCATGTGTGATTATTAAGAGGCTGTGAGTGGTAGTTTTGTTAAACTTTTCAAAATTCAGTTTTGCCACAGTTCCTTCGGGACTTGTTAAGTGCTCGCACATATTCTCTCCGCGTAGGCAGCTTTCAAAGAGAGAGAAAAAGGGAATTTTGGTTTTTACTGTGCGAGAGAGCAAAAAAATCTAGTAAAACTTGCTTCATTGCAGAAAAAAACCGTTTTCTCTTTTAGCTCTTGTGCTTATTTCTTTCGTTGCAAAATGCACGTTGCTTTGTTTGTCATTCAATAATAATATACCTCGTAGTCCCTTTTCCGAACTTCACGCTCCAAATCCCACTTCTGACCCTCACAAATGAAGACGCGCTCATGATACTGTGTGCACATCCGCTTCAATTCGGCTACAAAGAATATGGAGAGAGACCAAACTAATGATTTGTTCTTATTGTGCTACATTCGCTTAAAAAATTGTCTTTTCTTATACATCGACACAAAAATTATCGCTTTGATCTTTGTGCTTTCTTTTTTGATAGGCATTGGACAAAACAAAATTCTTCCTGTTATCGCCTATAAAAAAAATATTCTACAGTGCTTGCACATTTGATCCAATTCCTGTCAAAAATTTCATATTTAAAGGAAAAAAATCTTAGCCACTAAAGTCGAATTGTATACGGTATATATTAACAATGAAAGATGAGCAAAAAAATTTCTACATAAAAAATCTGTCAATAAGTGTGCTTGTACGTTACGTATAATATATCGTTATACAAATGTAAATATTAAAAATAAAAATGAAGATTCGTTGGATATCTTCGTTTACGTAAAATCGTGAGCTGCTCTGAAAATTCTCTCTTTGAGGTAATTGGGCGGTTCAGAAGGGGGTGGCTAAGGGGGGTGGGGGAACGGTTGTTGTTTCGTGCGCTCGGAGCTTAGTGACTGCGGTTCTTTCCAAAAGTAAAAGAAAAAAAGTAGGTAATGCACGTGCACCAGTGAGCTTCAGATAAAAATCAAATCTAAAAAAAAAGAGTGAGAGAGAACAAGTGAGGATTGGTCAAGAGAGGGTCTAGGGGGTTACATCGATCATGTGACGGCTACTATACACTACTGACGAGCTCGGTTCAAAAAAACGTGGTTCAACAGAAAAAAAGTAAAACATAAAAGTCGTTAAAGTGAGACAGAGATGAGAAACAGAGTCAAAAAAATAGTGTGAGAAACAGACAGAAAAATAAAAACGAAAATGGAGTGGCAGATAAAAAAAAACAACTGATATTTTATATCACAAAATCGACAATCCCGTGGTTATACAAGGGGAGTTTGTGTTCTCGTGTACGTGTATGCGTGTACAATGTTCTGCGATTTGTGCAATTTGTGGATTCTCCTGTTTGCTAACTGCCTTACTTTTTCGTAACGTTCGTCACTCGATTTCATAAATAAATAAATCATTTGAAGCAAATTATTTTCTAAATTTCACAATACTTGGGGAGTTATAAAATCGTGTATTGATATAATACAGTCGTGGATATGAGTAAACGATGCGAGTGTTAAGATACAAAAAATATACAAAAACAGATATTTTTTTCGTTATTTTTACAACAAATGTTCGAGTATCATAGCTCCCCAATATCGCGAATAGTTGCAAACATAAAAGAAAAGGTCACGAAAGTAAGCGCAGCTCTTGCAAATCGAGCAGTTGAACGTATTTTTTCATTGGGAAAACAGTTTGAGTGCGTGTAGTATGTGACACAGTCGGACGGGGATACCATTTATATCTGGGATTTTGTTTATTTTCTGAGGTGAGTAAACATTTCGTTCACTTGTAGGACGGACTAGTTACCTCGAGAACTTTCAATCTACTGATCCGCTCAAGGTCATACTTATCACCCTCGAGATCGTACATTCTTTGCCAAAGGGATTGGACTATCGTCTGCATCTCGGCTAAAAAAATAAAAAATTCACGAACAAAAATTTGATGGAAGTCGACTCTTTTTCTTGCGGGAACAAATGGTAAGAGCTTTCAATCTTTATTTCGTTTCTACCTACGTCGGATGCTGATTGTGTCGCGAATCGTGCAGTGGATTTTTTAATCTGATGGTGTGCTTGTGGTGTATCTAATACTAGTGGAAGTCTAAATATCCATGACGAAAAAACTGATGTAAGAGGTATGTGGGTAAAGTAAGTATTCCTATTACTACAACCACATATATGGCCAATAAAAAATCAAAGAATCTTGAAAATTGTCAAAAAATTAACCAATTAATTTTCCTCCTATCTTCCAATGGTAGTAATGAGGTATTTAAAAAAAAATTATTCATATATAGTCATTCGAATTACAAATTTTCCTCGACTACCGCGAACCTTTGACCTCGCACCTACACCCCGGGAGAATTTTATTTTCATTTACACGCCCGTTGTACACGTACGCGACTCATGATTTATCGCGTCTCGTTGCAATACGGCCGACAGAGTTCGATAATAATGTTTCTCGCCGTGCTGTCGTTAAATAATCAATGGCTTTCATTTCAGCGCGCGTACGCGCCGATTAACGGGCCGCGCCGCAACGTGTCACAATGATTTTTCAAAATACTCAATTGTATCCGCGGGGCACACCGGAAAATCGCGAGCGTGTATTTATGGCTCGCGACATTATTAATTAAACGCCGCGGAGGAAATCGCCGCGAGGTTATTGCGTTCCGCGCTGCGCGTGTGAACATTGCGCGCTATATATAGGGCAGTTGCGAGGGAGTTGATTTTCGCGCTGGCTTTTTTAATGGAAATTGAGAGGGTTTAGCGATTTTGGAAATCGATATGCGTTTCATTATAGGCCACGTTGATTAATCTACCAGCTAATTTGCAATCAGTCCTAACGAAAAATCTATACGAAAAAAGATCGCATCGAAAGACTGGAACCGCGAGTTTCTAAATCACATAACACTAAGCCCGCGCGGCTCGTAGTGCACGACAAAACGCTCGTAAATTCCAAACGCGCTGTACTCCCGCACAAGTAGCCGTAAGGCTTTTCCGCCGAAAAACTTTGGCGCGGTCGTGTAACAAACCGGAGGTCTGTCCATGAATATGTGACGATTCGCGCGCACGCGAGGAAAACTCGGCGGGAGAAAGTTTGGCTAACGCGCGTTATTTTTGTGTACTCGCGGCGCCTCGGCGAAAATGAAGAAATAGTAAAGTGTAAACTACTTTCAGCTGCTTTGGAAATTGAATTTTTATCGCGCTCGCTATGCGCCGTCTATAGGGGGGTTATGGTGAAAAGTTGCGGTTGAATTGCCGTAAGAAACGTTTTTATCGAAAGATGCTGTTTCGGCTTTCTTTTTTAATAAAAAATATGGTATTTTTTGGGAAGTGTTGAAGGTTTAGCTAGCTCGAAGATGTGGAGACGATTATGGTGTTTTAAAAAGTCTTCTATGTGAATATGTAACTACTAAACGTGTGTATTAGCCGGTTCATAAATTTAGTTTTCTATAATTTAAAACATAAAATTTGTATGCCAAATTTATTCTACTTCTCAGTAAATTCGAAAAAAAGACATTTAAAAAGATAAAACATCAGCACATTATTTCAATACCTTGAAAATAAGATATAAATGAACATTTAGGGGTAAACTTATTTCTATAGACCCACCAAACTTCTGTCCTACTCAACTTATTCCGCAATTTCACGGATGAACCAACCCTTTCATGGAGTAATAAATCTCTTTCTATAAATACGTCGAAGAATCGGATGGATTGAAAACTGCTCTCTCGCGCATGCGAGAAAATCGGACGAGCCAATTTTCGGCTTGTCGCGCAGAATTCACATACGCTTTGAGTTATGGTCTGAGAGAAGTCGCCTGAAGGTGGATTGAGAGTGAGAGAGAGAGAGAGATAGAGACAGAGAGAAAGACAGAGATACGGTGGAGATAAAGAGAGAGAAAGATAGAGAGATAGTGTGTAAGAGGCGCTTGTGACTGTAAATAATGAATGAGCCATGTGTACTGCGGCTAATATACTGCGAGACTACGAAAAAATACTGCAAATACTGAGGGGCGGCATCTACGCTGAGAGAAAAAAAACGTATTAGTCGAAGTGAGAAAGTTAAAATTTCATTCCAAGTTTACCAAGTCTAAATGACGTTATAAATTAGGAAAAAGAAACATAAAATATTGTCTGTGTCGAAATTTTAATTTTCCGTCTTCGGTGAAACTTGGTTGACAATATGTATACATATAATAGAGAAAAAAAGTAATCATAGTAAAATAACATAAACTGGCTTGTTGAGCTTGAAAATTAAAATTAAACTGAACAATAATGAAACGAAAAATAAAAGGTTTGTTCTAAGTCGGCTGGTCATTAATTGCACTACCTATCATATAACGATTATTTAAATAATTCAATTTTGGCCGAGAGCCCTTTAATGCAATGAAAAATGACCTCAAAATCCTTTTTCGCCACTTCGTATTCAAGGTCGTACTTCGATACTGGTTACAAACTGACTTCACGGCCGCTGCCAAAATGCGAAATGCTTGTGAGTCTATCGTTCGATCATATACGTTTCCCGACTTCGATTATATAGTATATAAACATATTATATATATTTCCATATATAGTTACAAGAATTTCATTTAAAAAATCTCACACAACGGTACAAAATGCTGCAACTCGAAATAAGAAGACCGAAGTATACTCCTGTGTATACAATATCATAATAAGCATGAAGTTATCACGGGGCTCGTTATCGTATATAATCGATTCCGCGGACATTACCAACGGCTCTCGTCAACATCGTTTTTCTCGCTCGGCGGCGAGCCCGCGGTGCAGCGCGCGCACAATGACTAATTACGAAAAAAAAGTAATCGCGATAAATTA
>JAPYZP010001802.1:0-25011 GCA_030522985.1 Torymus sinensis | reverse complement strand
CTTTCATATTCCACACACTCTGTGTATTTCATATTTTCTCCAGGAAGCCCTTTATACGAAGGGTTCGAAGGAAGATAAGCGTGAGGCGGACGCGTTTGAACCCGGAATATTTGGGATACGCGGGGGGTCTCTCGGTAAAAATTTCGTCACGTATCGATCATTTCTCAAGTAAATACGAAAATACCGATTACTTTTGAATCGTGAAAAATACACACAATTTATAATCTGACAGTAATAATATATATATTTATCGAGGTATACGCACGCGGTAAAAAAATTATCCGATACGCAATTTTTGCCGGGCCGAGATGAGAAATTCAATATTTTTCAATATCAGAGATTGGCTTTACTTACCGAGGCAAGAAAATAGTTTGCCGAAGAAGTCAAATATTTTGATAGCGCTGGGGTTAAAGGACGATGTAGTTTGATATACGAGCCAAGTTGTTATTCATGTCTCTCTCTACATATATGAACTTTTTCCCGACGCGTTCAACTCGAATGACGAAGAAAAAGTTCTGATTTACCGGAGCCCGTAATAAATATTTTCAGCAATAACTCAGATAAGAACAGCATCGTGAATATTATATTATGAGTAATTGTTAATAGGTATAACGCTGCTGGTAATCCTATTTTGTCGAGCACGTGAACAATCTCATCAACACCTCGCTGATCTCCCTGCGAAAATTGTCCCAATCCCCTGCATCGCTTCTCAATAAAGCCTCCCTTCATCGGGCACCTCAGCTCCGCGTCACGCACGCACACACCTCCGCGCGCGTGAGAATTCAATTACTTTCTCGCGTGCGCAGCCAATTTGACGCGTGCGCGCAGGGCAAATCCAAAGCGAGACGAGAGGAGAGAGAGGGCTATATATAGGTAGACAGCTGCATGCGCGCGATGGGCTCGCGAAAGTTGGCGCAAGTGCCGGCGGGGAAGGCAGCGGCGGCAATAAGGCGAGCTAACCGCCGAAACTTCGAAATGAAAGCTTCCGCGAGAGAGAGAGGCGAGAGACGTTGTTACTGCAGCGTGTTTGCGCGGAGAAGAGGTGCGCGCAGTTGCTCCTCGGGGCGGCCGCTGCCGCGCATCGCACTCTGTTTCTGCAGTGTATACTGCTTGTGTTGCGGCGTTTTCTTGCTGTTGCCTTTTTTCGAGGGAGTATAGTCCATGGAGAAAAGCCTGTTTCGAGCTTTTTTTCGTTAGAAAGCTAAAACTTTTTCTTTAAATGCTTGCGTGATATACATCAATTAAGTGCCGGGTAATCGAAAGAATTGCTATTGCTAAAAGTAAGTTTGAAGATTTTTCGAAGGAAAATTCTTCATCTATAACGACTTTTAAAGATAAAATGAAAAAAGTTTTACGCTCCTATAAAAACGCGATAGTCTGTCCCAATTACGTTTTTATCTGTCAACCACCAAAGTTGCAACTTCACCTTTTTTACAAGTGTAATTTTTTATCTAGGAAAACTTACGTGTACTCCCAAAGTGGCAAGTTCTTTCAGGTAGTTTCACTTTAATTTTGAATTGAAACAAAGAATAAGCTACTTTGTTTCATCATGGCACATTTAAAGTTCAATAAAATTTTATAGCCTTCATTGCATTGTATTAAAAAATAATTCTATATTTCCGTAGAGATAACTGACTATTTGTAAAGGTGAAATCCACAGGTATAACGACTAATTAACGACGTCTAGTGGACGAGAAGGAATGAATAGATATTTTATGACTATATAATACTTAAGAAAATGTTCATTGTACAAAGAAGCCTGAGATCACTAACAACCGTGTAAAATGAGGCCAACAGCGCAACTTAACGAGGGTCAGTGTTGCCTTTTCATTTTTTACTCAGAGAGCAAGGTTTCGTTTTAAAGCTACAGATTTGAATTGAAGTAACAGATTGGTATATATTTGCAGAGATTCCATAGTCATAAAGCAATTATATTCAAACGTATTACGTATAAATCATACTTTGAGTGAAATTCTCATTATATATTATATTACTTGGTTAAAAAGGAAATGGGTCAGAAAATTGGTTGAATTTGTATAAGCAAGCCGGCCGTCATTTGTGCCTGCTGTATACATATCATTACAATCCCACCCAAATGCCCAAATCATATAACACAGAAAGATATCCTTTAATGGTCAAATAGAGTCTACCTTTAATCTCTCATAGCATCAGGTCGCGGAGACTGTAACCAACTTAAGGCTCGCTCCCAGTGAAATAAAAAAATCCTCCGAAAGCCTCTACGTGCCATCAGCCATCCTCCCATCTCAAGCCACTCTCCCCTTTCATCTGCATCCCTCAAGCCAGCAGCAGGCAGGATCTTGCGTTGCGCCTTTACTACCGCTTCTCCTTATACCTACCGGCAGCACACGAGCGCGCGCACGACTACCACTTAATACTAATGTAAGCATCGGCCAATTAGGGTAATTGTGTTACAGCCTATATACCTGCGCGACGGCGGCGGTGACGGCGCCGGCAGCAACGTCTTGCCTTATGCGCACCCAGGATCGATATGCAAAGAGAGAGAGGGAAAGAGAGAGGGAGTTAGAGGAGGACGGGCAGGATGTCAGATGCAGGAGCGAAGAGGCTACGAGGGTAATGGTGAGATAACGTCCCTGGCAAGCTGGATTCGGTCTTGATGCGTATCGGAGATTGGGAGATAGGGGCTTTGGGCTTTTTGAAGTAATTGTTTGATGGCTTTCCGTGCGAGGCTCTACGTTTCTCGGGATAAGAAGGAAAGGCTTGAAGAATCTTCTGGCAAGTCGAGTAACTTGCATTTAGAGTATAGTATATATAAAGAGGATGTCGATCGATTTTTCAAATTTTCATTCTTCTGTATTTCTTGGGTAATAAGTATAAGCTAAAGGATAGTATGACGATTTATTATAGAAATTTCATATTGATATCGAATTGAAACTTGCTGTAAATTCTACTTTAATTTCGTTAAGAATCGCCCGAGGAAAAGCTCGAGCTTATAATAATGGGTATACATAAATAAATTTCTCGCGATGAAAAACGATAAAAGGAGTTATTGCAATAAACGGGAGATATTTTGTTATTTATTACCAGCGATAAATGAAATACAATCCACATTAAAAGTGTTATACTCGGCATCGAATGAAAAATTGCATTAAGATAATTAATAAAAGATCGAGTAAAGCGGAGTCGTAAATTGTATAAAAAAAACTTTCTAGGAGCATATATTTCTTCAGAAAAGTGTTTTATCAGCATTATAATTACAAAATAAATTCCCAGTGTTTTATCTCTACTACTACTTACGCACGTCACTTGTATATTTACTGCATATAATTAACACAATAAAATTCTTAATAAGAATATACCCTCTCCTGCACGCTGCATACGCTTCCGTAGTGTGAAAAACGAAACTCCACTTTCCTGCGGGCTTCTGACCTTTCGTAACGCGAGCGCGCGATGATATATATATACGCTCGCGCGTGATATTTCGATCCACTACGTTAACCCAGTGCTGCGCGCGAGCGGTAGAGACAGAGAGAGAGAGAGAGAGAGAGAGAAAAAGGATCCGCGCCGAGAGCGCGGATTTTTTCCCGGACGGAGGAGTCGAGCTTTTTCGAGTGTAATATTGTTACGAGAGAGAACAACGGCGGAATGGTTGATACCGTTGTGGGGTTTGAGGGAGCGTTATTTTCGAACTGTTAAATTTTTTATTGTAACTCTTTTTTTTTATCTCTGACAGAGTATAGGGTTTTTATCTTTTTTTTTTTTAATAAAAGTCCAACGTTATTTCGAATCGGAAAACAGAATAAAATTTTCTTTAATTTTTCTTGTCCCTCTATAAACCGCACAATATTCGTTTTTATTTTATTCTAATTAATAAATCCGGATAGAAAAGTATAAAAATTAAAAGTTATCCAAAAAGGAGGTTCGATTCCTTTTTAATTAGCTTCCATCCCTACTCTGTTTTCACTTTGAAAAAACTTGATTGAGCGAATATTGTAGAGTTTTTCTGCTGTTTTCTACAATGCAATCGTTCACCTAAATCGAGCAATTTAAAATATTTACAGCCCCGTGAAAAAAATCAAGCTCCATACGGCGAAACAGCGGCATTGAAACGCGCGGCGCAGGCATCGCGCGTATACCGGGAAAAATCAAGGTTTTATTATTTCGCATAAAAACAGCGGAAAACCACGACTGACGGCATCAATTTTCAACGAAAAATTCACCGAGCCGCACATTTGTAGCCGAACTCGACCAGCGTTTGCCGCTGGAAAACGCATAAAACATATATACAAGCATCAATCACTCTCGTCGCGCGCGATACACAATATTATTCTCTGGTCGGCCGAGGCGCCGGCAAATCGGATTAGGCCTGAGGCTCGTGTACCTATAGGTATATGAAAAAAAAAAGAATAATAATAATAAT
This sequence comes from Torymus sinensis, assembly GCA_030522985.1. Taxonomy (NCBI): domain Eukaryota; kingdom Metazoa; phylum Arthropoda; class Insecta; order Hymenoptera; family Torymidae; genus Torymus; species Torymus sinensis. The sequence goes on along the minus strand of JAPYZP010001802.1, from coordinate 20,612 downwards.
AATGTATCCGGCCGGAGCCATATTTTTATTTGTTTATATTTACGTAAAAAGTGTTGTACGCGCGAGCGCGAAAATATTCGCGAATAAAAAGGGAAAAATCAGTGGCCCGAGGGGTGGATTGAAAAAAATTTTAATATCGTTGGCTCGAGAGCGGAGAATAAAGAATAAAACAGACGGTTACAGTCAAACAATAAATGTGTATAGAGATAAAAGAAGAAAGTAGTACGATGTTACGTTGTATTAAAATTGCATAGTATTTGACTTTATATAGAAGGACGTTTAATTTTTTCAACTTTAAAAAAAAAACTTAAAGTTGGAATTAAAAGTTTTACTTTATCACGGCAATAGATGCAGAATAATGCAAACAAACTAATATTCAAAGTTGACCTTTATTTAAAATTTCGTTATTTACAAACAACCTAAACTTTTCTTGTTATGAAATATTTAAAAACTGAAATTCCAGTTAAAAAGACAATCAAAAGTTTACTAAATTTAGTTTTTGTATATTTTTATCACTATAGTTTTTTTTTGTAATACGTAAATTTCGATTTGTACACAAATTCAAATTGAACTTTCTAAAGAACTTTTAACTTTCCTTTTAAAGCCAAATAATAATAAAAATCGCCTCACTTTTTATTTTCTCAAAATATCAGCCATTATTCTAATCAATTCAACTTCGAACTCCAAACTTGTCCGAACTTTTACTCTTCCCATCGGCACCTCTAACATCCTCCCCCGAACTTTGAAACTTATTTCGCAAACTCCTTAGCCGAGCGGCCCCACCGTGTTCCCCTCGCCCACGTCGAATTTCATTAACTGTTATTCCATATCGCCCGAGCTAATTCGCCGGCAGGCCCGAATGCAGCGTGCATCAGCCTCCCGCGGCGTGTGTATAGGTATCTACATATAGGCGTATATACGGCTTCTGCCGGCGTGTTTCCGCCGATGTTATTGATCATCCCGCGCGTGTGCGGCGAGAGAGAGTGAGAGAGAGAGAGAGAGCGGCGCCGACGATGGACACGCAGCAGCAGTATAGCAGCGGGCATCAGCCGCACGCACGGCTGGATATATATGCTAATAATAATGCGCGCTGCCCGGCGAATTATTTAAAGGGGGAAGGGGAGAGGCATTTTGGCTTGACGTTTTATCGAGGCTGGGTGGAAATTGGACGATCGCTGCGGATGTTGTGTGGGCCGGGTGTATGAAGGGTAGTGTTTTTTGTTGGAATGTTTGGTTTTGGGGGGGAATCGACGTGGTTTCTTTGTGTTTTTTAAATTAACGATGCACGTGAGTAAACTGTGATAAATGATGGCGTTGAAAGCATTACATTTGTAGTTTTTATTTTATTGACATTTAAATAAAGAAATAATATTCAATAATATTCTTTTGATCTTTTTTCACTTGCAATGATATTGAAATAAGTATAGGGGAGACTTGCACACTCATGGTCACCGCCTAAAACTGGCCACCACGCGTTTCTTATGCGTCTGGCCATACTTATGGGACGGCACCGGAAAACTGTATATATAGTTATATAACATCTATAGATATAATAGTATATTGTGTACCAAGGGCGGAAAGTGGGCCTTTGCAAAAAACTTGGTGCGCACCATATTTTTTGTGACTCGTGTAATTTTCTGGGGAATCAAGCTAACTTCCTTAGATTTTACGCAGTTTTAGAGTAGGGGGCGGAAAATCGTATACTAACCATGGGAGCAAATAAAGAATGCCTCAGATCGCATGTTTGTCACCCTCGCCTTCGGCTCGGGTGACAATTTCCATGCGATCTGGAACATTCTTTACTTTTGCTCCCTTGGTGTGTAATATACTATTTCCGCCTGCTAGTGAAAAGAAGCACTTTCGGCTCGCTTTTCAGGCTAAAAACTGCGAAAATCTTGAATGTATTACAAAAAATATTTTTTGTAACACATGCACAATTTTCGTAGTTTTTTGGCCTAAAAAGTAATCCTAAAGTGACTTTTTTTTAACTGACGGGAAAAAAAGTGTCTATAATTCTTTTATTAGAAAATGAACATCTTCACATTCGCTCAAATTTATTTATGCATTTATTATTATTTTTAATAATTTTTTTTCTATTATTTATTTTTTGATTATTTTGATTTTATAAAGCAAAAGACGCTTTCCGCTCGTGCTAGCTCCCTATACGAACTCGTACTGCAATTAACTTCACACTCGGTCTAAAAAGGCCCACTTTACGCTCTAGATACACACTATACTATGTTTACCCGATATTTTAAATACGGAATTCCCAAACTTTCATGAGAATTGAATATATTTAGTATATAACAACAATCAGAGGGCTAAAAGTTATTTTTGTCTTCGCATGTATTGCATCTGGATATGTTGAGTGTCGATCGGCATCGATGTCAAATAAAATAAATCTTATTTTTTTCATTTATGGTAAGGTAAATTAATATTTAACTTTCATTGCTATATATATCAATTTTGTACTGTAAATAACGTAATTCTATCATTTTTCATTTTTTCGTTAAAACAATAATAAAAAGATGTAATAATTAATATAGATGTTCTACCATACTTTTAAAACGTTCATAATTACTGTATTAAGGATTGTTGCTATTAAAAATTTCGTGAAAAATTAGGGTGGCCAGAGCTGGGGAACACTTCTTAGAGATCGTGAAAGTCCAACTTTTTGATTTTTTCATTATCATTATCTTTTTTTTTTTTTAACTTTAATCCACAACATCAAAAACTGTGATCGAAATGTGGGTGCCACCACTGGGCAACTCTCCCCTAACTAATTCTATGAAACACAAATTTTCTCAAAAGGAAAATATTAAACTTTCTCGAAATAACATCATCATATAATTAACTTCTGTAAAAGAAGTTTTCAAATTTAAAAGAATTTGGAGGAAACTTTTTTTTAATATACACAAAAAGAAATTTTTAACTTTATATATTTTTATTAAAAATAAATATACTTTACTTGCATAGAATATATAATTAAAAAGGATTATACATCAGCGGATAGAACTTCAAATTTATTAGCAACAGATGAAATTTGAGATTCGTCTTCAGATGAATCTGCACCTGAATCAGCCGCGCTTTCTTTTGCTGAAGTTTCGTGTTCTTCATTAGTCTCTATGTCATCATCTTCAGTCTCGGAAGATGAATCAACTCTCCCAGAATACTGTCCCTCCTCGGTACGAGTTCTCGCTTGAATCCACTTGACGATTTCAACGTCTGGATGGTCTTCCCATTTATCTATAAAAAGTAAGGAATTTGTAAAATTCAATGTAAAAATAAGTTCAAGCAAATATAGAGTATTTTTTTTTTTGTACTTTGATAATTATTACCTTTCTCAACAGACCACTTTGGTGGATAAGCATAAATACATATTTTTCCTTCTAGTGCCATTCTGAGTAAACTATTTGCTGCTCTGTATGTGTCCAATCTAGCTGCCTTTGCAGTGTGATAATTTCTTTTAGCTGCCCAGCTGTCACAAATGTCCATAGCAGACCAAGTATCATCATTATCTTGATGTTGAAGTTTCAGTAGCTTTGGCAAATCTATTCTTTCTGCCAAAAATTTAATAACACTATATGGTTCTCTTACTTGTGCAATGGGAAATGATCCCATCAATATTTGGAATTGTTTAGGCACTGTAGAAGGAAATACTAGACCAGGACAGTCACATAAACAAACATTCTTTGTTAAAAAAATAGTTTGGAAATGCTTTGTATGGCCTGGTGTTCGAGAAACACTCACAACCTTTTTACCTGAAAAGTAAGTGTAGGAACTAATTTTTTTGTATTTCAATTAAATAAATTATTTAAGTATAAATTTGTATATATCCTCACCCATTAAGGCATTAATTAAAGAAGATTTTCCTACATTGGGAGTACCAAGACACCCAATTGTTAGTACTCCACTCTTAAATTTCTCATGCTCAAAGTAGCTAGTATCATTTTTCTCCAATATAACGTTGTCTTTCCTACTCAACTCATCAATATCATATTCTAAATACATTTCTTCTTTAATTTTTTCTTGCCATAAAGTCAAATCAACTTTATCTCCTACTATGTTTTTACACGCCTCCATAATTTTTTGAGCACCTTCTGCTGCCATTTTTAGTTTTCCCTTCTTTCTTCTTGACTTCAAACCCTCTTCTTCATTAATGTCATTTCTTAAATTATATGTTGGAAAGGATGTAAAGATTAAAATATGGAGCTTTGGGTATTTAGTCTTAAAATATTCTTGCCATGCAACAACCAGTGCTGCTGGTGCTAAATCTACTTTGTTCAAAATTAATATCATCTCTTTGCCCAGTTCATTTGTAACATAATTGTATAAATAAGGTGGAAACATCATAACTGGATATCTAATATCAACAATAATTAACAATATATCAGACATTTCGAGTACTCTCCATAGCTGTCTCCAAGTCTCAATATTAAGTTCAAAATAACTTATATTTGCCAGCTCTTCAATATTCTTCAGATACTCCTACAAAAATAAAATCCATAATATAAATCAAGTCAATAGCAATAAACATTTCATTATTTAATAATATTTTATATTATTTTTGATCAGCAAGACAATTTTATGTTATGATTAGAATGATATATATGATTATCAGTTAAGAAAATATAATAATAGAATTCTAGCATATGTAATCATATTTGTTTATAACAAAAAATAAAGCTAAATTAATTTTTGATATATTATCAGGTATGAATTGAATTTTAGTATAATAATATATTAGATATAAATAGTTTATTACTGTAAAATATCTCTGCTCTCGCATCTCAAGGTGCTCTTTCTTCATGGTAAAGTCCCATGGTGGTCGCTTTGGCATGTCCACCTCGGGTGGAAAATAATCATCTGAAATCTCCTTTTCCTCCAAAGTGCAGGGCTCAATCGTCATCCTGGCTTCTTCCTTCCTTCTTTGCAATTCCTCTTTGGTCTCATTGAAGAACTGCAATGCGTATCTGTTTTTGCCGGTATTATCACGTGGTTGTTTATTGATTTTTTTAATGCCACGTCCAAATTCGGACAATTCTTGAGACTCCTCATCGTCTTTACTGCAGTTTCCAGCTATATAAAATTTTAAAAATCATTACGATTTAATACGTTTAGTTAAAATGATACGAAGTATTTTAATTAACTTCTAGATCAATCCAATTACTCCACCGGATGTTAGATAAACAATAGTATCTATATTGATTATTTAACTTATACGAACATTCTAAAAATAAACTCACTTAATAAAACTTGTGTTTTCCTTTGTTTTTTCGTCTGCATCTGCTGCTTCTTCGCTTTCCCACTGAAGGGAGCTTTTCTCCTACCCTGCGGCATTTTGAACTTCCTCTCCTCTCTAACTTTTCTTAGATAATATCACAGGCAGTCATTTAATCTCGTGAGCCGGCTAACTCTTTATAGGCGTGAAGTATTGTCGAAAAAAATATAAGCACGCTTATATATTCTTGGCGTGGTTCGTTACACATTTAAACACAGCTGGTTTTCGGGCCGATTTAACCGGGACCTTCGAAAGCACTGGAATTTCGCTTCACATCTGAACGGATCCTAACCTATAAAATTATTGTTGCGCACGCAATTTGAATGGCGGAATTCTGGCGGGTATACAAATATAACTATTATAGATTGCAATATAACTAGATATAGTACTAAAAAATTAATATAAGTTTAAAAAAAATTTTTATTTTTTTAACGCAAACTTTTTCTTTATAAATTTTTACCAGTTAAGATGTATTGTTGATTGTATTTAACTATTAGTTTCTCGTAATAAAATAAAAACAATTTTATATTAAATTTGTAATTTTTATTCATATAAATAATAGACTTTTAGTAAAAACAAGCGGTACTATTAGGTTAATTTTCATAAAATATGTACAAGTTTATCAGTTCTTCACATAATTAAATATTTTACTCAGTGTAAATTAAAATATTTGTAACAATCATAAAGTTTTCTTTTTGAAAAAATCCTGTATTTTCATCTGTGATTCTTTTTTGCTATTATTCTTATTCTTGATTTTTGCATTTATTTTCGTAATTGCAGCTTTATTTTTATTGTTTTTTTCTTCTTTCTTTTCAATATTCATGTCAATTTGCATCGATGCATTTTCATTGCCTAAATTTTCGGTTAGTTCATCTAATAATTTATCGAGAGTATCTAAATTTGAAATTTTCTTTTTTGGAGTTGTATTGAATGTCTTTTCTCCGAAAAGTTGATCAAACGTTTGATTTGTTTTTTTACCAGGAGATGACATTTTATTGTCACTCTTCTTTTCAACGTCTTGTTTACATTCTTCAATTTTGTTTCCATCATTCGGAATTTTCTTTTCTTCTTCTGACTTTTTGTCAACTTCTCCATTATTATTTGTTTCTTTTTTGTCTTCAACGTTTTCTAACCACTTCCCAATTTTTTCTTCAAGTTCATCTTCTTTCATTTTAGCGATAGATGCATGCATTTTAATATCAAAGTTAAACTTAGTCTTTTCTTCTGATGTCTCATTCTTTTTGTTATCAGTCTTCTTTGGAGGTGTTTTGCTAGTTTTATTAAAGTAGTGTGTTAGAGGCTTTATCTTACTGCGATTATATAAAAAACGGTAAAAATCCGAACGATTTTCAGGAGAAATTTCTTGATATTGAGAAATTAATGCAAATAAACGACCTGGAAAAGCGATAATGAATTCATTAATTTTTGTTTCTGTCTTTGAAAACTGTACAAAAAACTCTTAAAATGAATAAGGTATAATAATGATTCAAGTCATACAAACCTATATCAATATCTAAATTTACAAGATGCCAGTACATATCTGCTATGCTATCTCGTAAATTTGTATCATTAAATGTAAAATACACCATTGATCGTCCTGCAACTGCTGCAGCCATTAACTGAACAAGTACCTTCAATTGAGGATTCCCACGAAATGCTCCACAACCCCAATTTCCAGTTGCTACAGCTGGTAAATTGTTTGAAGATATTTCTGTAGCAAATCCTACATATGCCTAAAAAATTGTACAATGTATATTATTACTTTAAAAATAATAATGAAGTAGAAATAAAATAAGTTTTTCTAATTTTAAATTAGTTACCTTGTTTAACTCACGTATTACATTTCCCATATTAAATTGTACATTTGGTTGTTTAAAGTATAATGCGTCAATTGCTACTATACAGGTTTTCAGTCTTCCACTATTATCTCTTGGTGTTTCATCAATAAAATCACCCACCCATTTGAAGGAGCTAGCATAGCCTTCATATCGGCTATACCTTTCAACTCCATTCACAATAAGTGCTTCAGTATCATCTAAAGCTTCAGTTACTAACATTGTAACCAGTAATTCTGGACAGATAACGAATCTTATTTCTTCTTGAACACAACCATAATTTAAAACTCCCCCACCAACATATCTGTTAGAGAAGATAAAAGTTTTATATTATAAAATAATTTTATGACAAAGAAAATAAAGATTTAAATAGATAGAAAAAACTAACTTATTTGCAAAATCGACTTGTAAGAGACCTGCTCCTTGAGTTTCAATTGTACCTTTACTTGTAATATGGAGTGGTGGTAGTTTCATATTTTGCTTATCCCATCGTGGACAACTTTTTTTAGGGATATACCTTCTTTGAATTGTTATTGTACCTTCAGGATCTGTATAGTAAAAAATTCTTCAATAGTTAAAATAATAAGTTTCTATGCAAATTTTTTGTTTAAGATTAAAGGTCCATACCTTTTGAAGTAACTCTCCTAAAGTAATGAAAAATACATTTCAATTTTTCCATCACTGATTGACACCTTGTCTGCCTTTCTTCTTTATAAGATGAAAACAATCTATAATATTTTTACTATTTATTTACTTTCAAAATCTTATTATTTGAGCATCTAATAATGTAAAATTAAATAACAATACATTACCTATTAAAATTTATAAATGGAAATGATCCATATTCAGATTGTGGATTTGTTGAGTTACGTCTTGGAAACGTACATAAAAATGCATTGGCAAGTAAAGAAGCAACTTGCAACTGACTGAAACTTATTAATTTATTTGTCTGTCTTTTTAATAATGGAATTGGACCAGTTATTAGATGAGGAAGTTGAAGAGCAAGCTGAACTATTTTCGGTACTAAGGAACTTAAACACATTTTCATTTCTTCTTCGTCTATATACTATATAATAAAAAGCATTATTATTACTGACGTGAAAGTAATATAATAATAACTAAGCTATACTACATCTTACGTACTTCATTAAAAAAGTAATGCAGTGCAGCAAAATTCCATCGTTCAGCATATTTATGATTGTAAGATAAAATGGCTACTTCTAGACGATGGCTGGACAAAAAATTTTGTAATAAAGCTTCTTGAATGACTTCCCATCTTCGTCTGAATCCACTAGATGCTTCATTTTCCTGAAAAATATATGTAAATGATTATCTATATTTAAAAAAAACTTTATTATATTTAACACTATGAATAAAAATTTATTTACGGGACAAACTGGGTAAAGGCTGTGAACAGAATGTGGCATTCGCACAAAATTTTGACTCCATTTATCAACAGCTTGTGTTGGATGAGCTTTTGGAGGACCCCGATTTGGAAGTGGTAGCTACAAATATATATTATACATACATTACAAATAAGGTATTAGCTTTTTATTTCTATTGTTACAGGAACTGAGATAATAGAGCAAGAAGACATACTTCAAATAGAATAGTGTGATTTTGGGATGGATGTATTGGAGGTGCATGATGCCAGTCATATGGACCATGATGTCTATAAATTTCCTCCATACTAACTCCTTTCCACTCAGGATCATCACCGTTTAAATCTGGCTCAACAAATCCTGTTGATATGGAACTTGCTAAAAAATATATGCAGTTTTACTGAATTGCACCATATTTATTTTACTTGAAAAACAACAGCTTCAAAATGATACTCTACTTTCATCAGAAGTTCCTGCAATAGAGGCATTATTTCCTCCTTCTGGATCAGAAAATAGTTCTGGTGACAGTTCTTCTTCCAAGGAAATTTTCACTTCAGACATATTTGTGATTGGTACAAAAATAATCTGTAAGCCATCAAATAGGTATACCCAGGAGATTCATGTAAGTTTCATCAAATCATAATGTTTGACAAATTAAAAATAAATGTAATCATAAATATAATTATATCATTATGCTTACTTGTATAAGTTTAGTAAAAGAGGTTAATAAATTGTAAAAAAATATTCTAAAAAAGCCTGCACAATTTTCAGTGATTTCATTTTGAACAAATTAAAATCGTAAACCTTGTATGGTGTTACTCTCAAATTATAGTGTTGTTATTGTAATCAGATGGTCCTTTTTGGCATTCTCCTGAACGCAGCTGGCGCCAAAAATATAGAACTATACGCTTTGGAGCATTGGAGAATTGGAGCAATGGAGATTGAAGCTTATATTTATATAACGGTTGTAAGATGGCAGCACTAATCATCTGTATTTGAAATAATATTTTTGTATTTTCTGATAAAGAGTTTCTGATCAATCATCATGAAACACATTAAAAAAAGTTATACCTGGAAATACTGACGTATTTTCTAACGTTATTTGATACGTATACATACATTTTTATGGACTCCATAATTACAGCCGGTATTGTCAATTTACATTGACTTTGATGGCACAAGAAATAAACAAATATGATTTTTAATGATTTTCAAAGTTGGAATTGACAAAAAGACACTATAACTTTGTAAACATAATAAAATTCATAATATACATATACATAATTAGAATTTAAATATTCCATAAAGACTTATTAATTTGTGTAAATAAATAAAGTATTGAATAAAAAAGAGGAGTGCAATAATCGCAGAAGAAAGAAATAGCCATCAACATTTTGTTTACCGAGCATAGAATTCCATATAGGACTGTGTGAATCCATTCGGTCTGAAGTCAGCCCCTTGCATCCTCCCACTCACTTCAGGCGCGGCGCGCAGCAGGCTATCCCTCCCACTCCGCGGCTCGAGGGCTAGTTGGTGGGGGCCGCCGTCGCGGGGGACGCATGCACCGCTCTCGCGGAACATATATATTCAAATGACAGGTGGTGCGGCCCGACTGTTTTGCTGTGCGTGCGCTCGCGCGAGTACGTACCTACGCCGCGCGCCTCCGTCCTCGCGTACACACATCAGTGCCGTCGTGTTTAACGCGATAACAGTGCGACATACACATACTCGCCCAGTGAACACAGTGCCTTGCCCTGATACTCGCGGTGTGTGATATATCCTACCCGTAGAAAGAGTGCGAGATAAAAGGGCGGATACACAGTGCGCGCGTGACATGCCGAGGACGACGTAGGCGTACACACACCAGGAGAGGAACACGGCTGCAGCGCTTCGTAATAGCACACGTCATACAGATGCGCCCCGGCTGTCTATGATGAGTCCCCGGGTAGCCGCGCGCGCACCGCCCGACACTCTTGGCTGCATAAGAAAAGGTACACATCGGCGAAAGGGCCCCCATTCCTCTTTGCCTTCTTCTTCGTGCTCCCCCTCGTCTCTGACCGCTCTTCTTTTTTTTCCTCGCCTTTTTTTCCCTCGCCCGCGATGGGAGAGGAGAAGAATGCGTGCGGCAAGGATGAGTAAGCGCGGCCTGGTAACAGAGTTAATTTCGGGGGTGGACCGCTTCGCTCGTATTGATTCCCAGAGACAGATCCAGATCTCTCTATAATTTCCGGGACGTTGCAGGGAGATTTTCGGTCTTATTCGAGAATTTATGCTCCGTTTTGGAAGACAATGGCTGAGGAATGTAGGTTATTTCGGGGGATTCGCAATAGTGGTCGGAATAAGTGACAATTGTTCAACTTTGAAATTCTTACTTAACTTGCTTTTGTTTTGCCAAAAAAAGAGTAGAAATACACGATTTTCTGTGTTTGCATATAGTATTGTTAAAAACGTGGGTTTATCGCTATAGATACATAGTGGGAAATAAAGCATCTAAAGCTCAATATCGTTCAATGCCAAATAGTATAAGGCGAAAGTATACAATCGATTCCTCTGAATTCCAGGGTTATTTTCGAACATACGCGCATTCAGAGAAATTTGTAAAGCTCGAAAATGCTCGAAAATCAACCGCATCTTCTCCTCTTCTCACGCACCTCCGCCCACTTCCTTCTCCGATAACAGCAGATTCTGGAAAATGTTCAACCTATCCAATAATACCCATCACTTTCGTCTCTACAAGAGAGCCTCAGGCTCCGGCAATTATCCCCAGGAATGTGCCGAACGTACACGCGCGTGTGCGCAAGATCAATACGTGCGCACACGCGCGCGTTCCACGTGAATTGGCGCCTGCTTGCCTCGCACGTTTATTACTGGAGCAAGTGTGTGTGTGTGTGTGTATGAGTGATATACTTACTCGTGTGTTGTCTTTGCGTGCGTATAGCAACGTGTCTTTGGTCTCGCTCTCATCTGTCGATTGCGAATCGTTGCCGTTGTTTATGAATGCGAGCGAGGGTCATTCATGAGAAGAATGGGACATTTGTGTTTTCGATGTGTCGTGTCTGTCATTGTGATATTGTCTCGTCAGTGTTTGTATTAAAGGAATTCGACCGATGATGTTTGATTTGTTATTTTCTTTGTTTTGTCTATTTTGCATAAGCTTATGGAAGGATTGAATAAGCATTTTATTCCAACATCATTTTTCATATATATACTAATTAGTCACTGCAAACATGTCATTTCATTTACGAATGATGCAGTAAATAAATCTCGATAAAAATATTTAAAATAATTATAAGCTTTGAAGAAAAGTTGTATATTTGACATTTCAATGTCAACATAGTATATTTCAACTCTTTGTGTATTCAAACCTATCAGCATTTCTTATCGACGTCACGATATGCTCTAGAATAACATATTGAAATGCCCCAAGTTCAAGCTGTTCCAATAAAGGCGTAATATAGCCGCTCGCTATAAAAAAGCCGAAACAGTCTGAAATTGTCAAAGCTAATCAATATTACATGTAGAAAGTCACTTAACTCGAGAAAAGAACGTTCGACTCGCGTTTAACGATAGGAAAACATTTCTTTCCATTTCACTCAATGACTCATCAAGGAATTCCTGTCAGACGTTGTTTATTCGCAGCCAAGTCTATATAGTATAACACATTCCAACGATCCCTTTGCTCTTTCCTTTTACGTAAGTAAACTACTCCCGAATTATCCTGCATTTATCCGTCCTCGCCCAAGACTATCTCCGTCAAGGAGACGAAATATAAGCCAGTGGAGTACGAGGCAGCAGCAGCAGCAGCAGCAGGCGCGAGGGCGGCGCAGAGATTCGAGTGGGAATATTGATCGCGCAGCATCGTGCGGTGGACCGTTCCAGGGGCTCGCTCGCTCGCTCGCGCTCTGCACAGGCGCTTTGTACAGCTCGGCGGAATGTGGACCACGTCGCGGAAAGGCGGCTGGCGGCCGCCGCCGGTAGACTTCTCGAGGTTTTCAGAGACTGACGAGAGGGGTAAACTAGGAGTTTTAGGATTTCGAGGAGCTTGGGGGGATGGAGGTTATGTGTATATAGGGCGTGCGGTTGGAATAGTTCAAAAGACAGAAATGCTGCGGTTTCTCTATTGTTGCCGCCGTGTGTCAGACATTATTACGCTGGTTTAATATTAAAGCTCGAGTTTATTAATCGATGTGGTTCCTATAAAATACGGTGAATTTACTTTATTGAGAGAATAAAGAACTTAAAAGATTTAATTTCTCTTTAAATATAGATTTTTAATTTTTTTATATTAAAAGATTACGTTTCATAATTTTAATGTGCACTTTTTTTTACAGTTTTATAAGTATTTTAAAGTATTTGAGTAACGAAATTGTTGTATTCGACTAGTTGAAAAGATTTTCCCAGCAAAAATAGAATAAATAAAAAAAATTCAAACGGATATTCAAGGGATGTTGATCCGAATGTGATTGTCTTCTCTACAAAGGCTGCAACAACTTCCACGTCGTTACTATCGGTTGTTTATAACGAAAGCCACTATATCCCTTTCCCAGCCAACCCATACTTTCATTCATTATACCCATCCACCTCGGCAAAAAGCCTTGCCAGCGTGATTTTCGACCGGCGACACTCCCCCGGTGCGCGCAAAAACCACCAACCGCTTTTTACACTTGCAGCTCGCGCAGAAGTTGACAGCAACGTCGACAGCGGAGGCGGAGGCGGCAGCGGCAGCGAGGAAAGCGGCAGGAGGAGGCGGCGGCGTGAATTTTCGTTTTTGTGAGTAGGAGGACGTCGCTCCGCGCATACATATATGCCTCTATATATACACGGGGCCTTGGGAATTGGGTCGCACCTCTCTGCAAGTGCGCATTTCTCTCGCGCCCTTGTTCCTTCTCTCTCTCTTTCTCTCCTTCTCAGGTGCAGGCGCATGTGTACCTTTCTTGGTGATGGTTCTTTCTTTCTCTTGGGCAATAGGTGATGGTTTCGCAAAATTAGCGTATTTGGTTCTGACTAACGATCGTTTCCCCGAATGGTGCAGGTTGTTTGTGTGCTAAGTGAGTTAGCGTGTAAGTTGCCGCGAGAGGGATTTGTTTTCAGGATCGGCCAAGTCCCACGTTGCCTCTCGGCGTGGGAGAGAGGCAAAGAATACACTTGCTGGAATTCTGTGTATGATATATCCTACCTATTATATAAAGCAGCTGGTATATAATGAAGAAGGACTTTTTTGCCTACTGTCTATGTGTGTGTGTACATCTTTTGTGCCTTTTAGGTTGAATAATGTTTCTGCGAAAGGCATGGGTATATCACGAGCACCGTACAGAGTTTCTTTCCATATGGATTTACGTAAAGTGAAGCATTTTTAACATTTTTATGTAATGCCGCAGTACGTAAAACGATTTCTTACGAGAAATATCATGTTGTGGAAACTACTATTACTTTCAAAACTACTTTATGTAAAATTATTCGCAATTTAGCTACTTATATATGCCATCTGTAACGTAAGCGCGTGCAATTTCTTACGCATTATACATGTTATATATCCTACAAAAAAAAATATTATCCTACAAATGCTGCTGCAAACATCATTATGCAACGTAAACAATACGCGCAAGAAAGTTATTCCAAAATTACGCGTGATGCACAAGGCAGATTTTGCAGCTAAACACATACATTATTTTAATCACACGGCCGGCTGATTATTATTGCGTTACGATAAAGTCCTGTGCGTATACATCGATTATCAGGTCAACTGAATTATGCCTTCCTTTGGCAAGAGCCAAACAAAAGAAATGCAATTGTGCAACTGACATTTTTTATCCCACATAATTCACATTAGAACGCGAACTTGTCAGAAAAGCTGTATACTCGTTACATGCCCAGTAAATTACATCAGTGGAAGACATAGTCACAATATAAATAGTTACGAGCTACTACCGTGAAACTGTTATCCTGTCGAAAGTCGCGTGTCGAAATCAATAATACATTAGTCGCACCTTCGTCAGCTCGCGTATAATAATTATTGCATTTGCATGTCACATATCGTCCACGTGTGCGCGCGCAATTACCGCCACGTGTCGAGCATTTCTGCCATCCAAAATATTTTTCCACGTATACCCTGACACAGCCTTACATAACTTGCTGCGCGCATACCGACGATCTCCTCGATCGTTCGCCATACGTCGAGGCATATCTCGAAACACGCTTGTGCGCGCGCGCTCGCTGCATTCGTTTCGACGAAAAAAAAGTTCAACGAACCCGAAAATGAATAGTCCCAGTGTAGCCCCACTCCGTTCCTCCTCCGACAGCGGCGTCGAGATCCGTTCACCCACGGCGGCGAAGTCTCTCTCGCGTATACACGAGCTGTATACGTATGTCTGCATAGGAGCTGCAATCGCAGAAAAAAGTGCTGCCTCGCGCGCGCTAATTCTTTCGCAAGACACTGGGAGCTCAATGCTACCGCGCGTGTATTTATTTAGAGATGCCGGAGGTGTGATGTGCTGGAACATATAGCTACAGCTCTAATCTGGGAAATGTATCTAAGTGTTTGGCTTTGGAATCTATTAGGTATTAGAAGGGAATTTTTTCTTCTTTTTTTTTCGTGAGGTGCCTGCTAGATTTATTGCTTTATTGAATGCTTTTTTTAAGAGTTATTGGTTCGCGTTTGCTCATGAAAAAAAAGTTGTATTCCATACGCTCACAATACTTGAAGAAAAAAAATCTAGTTACCAAAAATGACGACAAGTAAACTTAGCACGCGATTTTAAATATGATCTGAAATTAAAAATCGCCTTTGACCTTGGCTATAAGCACAAGAGCAAATTAGATTACCCGTCAGCCTTGAAGAGAAAAACCACAATCTGCTTATTCACTCCTCTAATTACATCAATCGGTCGCTATCCCGTCCAGCTTTAATCAAAAAAACCCATTCAACCGCAAGAAGGCAAATGCCGTTCTTGATTGAATATTGAAAAATTAAATGGATCGCCCACTGATCGGTATCGTACGTGCCATTAGATCGCAATATCGATCTTGCGCGCGCGTCTTCCCACGTCGCATACATACATACATATACACTGCACGCCAGTGGTATGTTTATGCAGGAGAACTCGATTGCACCCCGTTACGTGCCATTATTCGCGAACGGCTTGCTAATACCGCGGCAAATGCTAATTTTGCGCCGGTCGTTCGCGTCGAGTCCAAGTGCCCACGGCAGTCGTTAAATAATTGCGGCGAGATAGTAGGCGGCGTATGCGGGTATTCAGAAAAAAGAAATGAAGAGGCTGGATCGGGGACAAGTGTCGTTGCCTATTGCGAAAAGCTGGCTTTTTGTCGGGAATAAGTAGACGAGGGATGGGTATTTGACGAGCGCATCGGTTGACCGAGATTGATTCACCGTCGCTGGTGTATACGATAACGTGGTAAAAAAGTTATTAACATCGGGAGGGCGTTGGTTGAATAATTTATGTTTCGTATATAGTACCGTCGGTTTATTATTCGTCGATTCTTTTTATCGATCGATTATTTAAATGCGGAGCGGATATTATTTATAAAGGAAGCTACTGTTATTGTTGCATGGTAATGCTATAAGTAGTTAATAATATGCCCGCATACTTATATTGTATTCATAAAGATGCAAATGTCAATGTTATGAAAGAACAGCGATAACAAAAATGTATTAGCCAATGCAAATAAATATTATCCTTATATATAAAAAAAGACGAACTGCGTTTCGCAGGAAAAAAATGGCGAATCGGCGACAAAGCAGTTGTGGTATAAGGTAACGTAACACAGACTTGTTATTTTTATAGATTTTCAGAAATGATTACCATACACTTTTTCTCGCGACTGTAAACCTTCGCTTAAATTGAGGATCATTGACATTGTATAACGCTACATATACATACGCAGGAAAATGTAGAAAAATAAATTTTTTTTCTAACTAACGAAATATACTTTAGCATAAAAAAAACTTGATTATATAGCTTACTAACGAGCTGACGTCGACGTTTTAATTACACGTTTCTAAATTCACCGTTTAACCGCGAGCAGCTCGAAACGCAATTTTTGCTCGCCTTCTCTAATCGCGAGTACAAAATACCGCGCTCCAAAATTCATACATTCGCGCGCGTCGATTGCAAAAGCCGCCAACACGGTCTCCCATACATACATTCTCTTGAAACGTTCAAACACAAGATCCATTAGAGATTTTTCAAC
This sequence comes from Torymus sinensis, assembly GCA_030522985.1. Taxonomy (NCBI): domain Eukaryota; kingdom Metazoa; phylum Arthropoda; class Insecta; order Hymenoptera; family Torymidae; genus Torymus; species Torymus sinensis. The sequence goes on along the minus strand of JAPYZP010001802.1, from coordinate 3,906 downwards.
TAAATCCCGATACACAAGGATCCCTTCTCCTCGCCGACTCTTCAGGGCATTAGCATGAACAGCGGGGCACCGCGAGCGCTGAATAATTATACGGAGCAGCTCGAGTGCTCGTAAAAGTCGCGAGTGCGCTAACGCGAGCCGCGAGGAAAGGCCGTCGGCGCGTTTTCCCGGGCGACGATGGCGATGATGGGAGAGTCCTTGGAAAAAGGCATCGTTTGTCGCAATGCGCCGCTCTCGTCAGCTGCGGTAATTTTTACGCGGAACGCAGCTGCGTACGCGTGATTTTCATAGCGCGGCTGAAATCATTCGTTGTTGGACTGCTTAACGAATTAATAAGAAAATGGCAGTAAGCGTGCAATATACCTGGGAAAAAGAGAGGCTGAGAAATGAAAGCTCAAAAAATTATCCCGACGATATGATTTATTTTAATGTGCTGAACAACTTGAATATTCTTACGATATAAACCTCTGGTTATACTCATTTTTCCTTTGTAGAATATGATCACTGACGTTTCCCTCAATCTAATAGAGAATCTCACTGTCCTAATTATTTAATAACAAAATGAAGAATTTCATACAAAGGCTCGATAACTCTCCGACAATAATTCTGAAATTAAGCAGTTGCCGAGGAAAACTAGCCGACTCCGTTTGCCGGCGGAAAGACGATAATTGGGTAACCGGTTATTTGATTATCGTCTTTATCGAAAATTGGCTTTGCTCGTTTTGCTACCAACGTACATCGCCTCAATTAAACAATTATTTCTTAACAACGTGAAAAGCGTGTCGCGATATTTTTAAATAGATCGGGACTTGTTCGCTTATACATAAAAGATGCGGACGTGGGCTCGAATACTTCTGAGATCTGCAGTTGTTGAATAATTCGTTCTAGTGTTACATAAACTATTGGATTAAATAAATAAATTAACAAATTAGGAAATACCTGACTACTAACGTTATATTCATTACTCGAAGCTATCGTGAATATTTTTCTACACAAAGGATCCAGTCTCTATATACGCAATAGAAGATATTGCGTCGCATTTATACTTACGAAACCTTTATTTTCGGCATAAAATATAGGCAAACATAAACGTCGATACTATACGAAACTCCCCTGCCTTCGCAGCAAGCTCGAATTACCGGCAATTATCCCGGAAGCTCCGCTCCCCCGACTTTTCACCTTCGAAATTCTCGCTACATCGCGCAAGCTCGACTCGTTCCCTCATAAATATATATATATTCCAGTCGCTCGCGGCGCACCCTCTTGCAAGGATGCCGCGGCCCTTCACCTTCGCCGCCGAGCGCCGTTCTTGCGCGGCTCTCGCGTCTCTTATTTCTCTCTTTGTCGGGCGAGAAAGCGGCTATAAACGCGCGCAGGAGCTAGTGTAAGGCCGGCCAATCGATAGAGTGACTGCGCGCAAGCCCGAGAGAGCTTGCGTGTATGCGCGCGCGTCCGCCAGCCACGCGCGATGACTCATCGGCCCGTGGAGTGGGGAACTAAGGAGTGCTGGCTGCGTGTTGGGGAGTGAGCTTTTCGGGATTGTTGATAAACATGTTGGAAACGTTCGTTCAAAGAATTTTGAAATTATTGCAAACGATTCAAAGGAAGCTACTGCTTTAAAAATTGATGAACCCTTTACTCGTCAGATTAATAATTATTTGAATTTTAAGAATTATGGGGAAGTACGTGTTTCGTTAAGTATAAAGAATTCTCGTCACTGCATATCTGACAATGAATTAGTAATCTTGATTTTCCACGTTTATTGGATTTCCAACTCGAGCAGCCTTTGTTTCAAACTTGCCCAGCAGTTTCAACAAACTTTAAACGATCAATATGAAAGTTGGAAGATTTGCTGAATTTCTACATTAGGGTATTTGATTTATTTTCTCCGCGCTCCCATGGCCATTCTCCGCCCAACTCATCGTCATTCTTCCAACGTATCGCAACGCGGCAAAACAAAAATGAGACAACGGCACGGAGGCGAAAAAAGATCGCAGTGCCAAAAAGTCGGAAACCTTCATCACTCACGCGGGCCACGTACACACCTTTCCAAAGCCAAACCGACACCCACGTACCTACGCTTCGGAAGCGCATTAACTCGGCGCGCAAAACGATCAGGCGTATAAATTGCCGACGGAGAGAGAGAGAGAAAAAAAGATGCCTTCCGCACGGCGAGCCCCCCGCACGCGGCCATAAAGTCTCTTCTCTGCTGCAGCTGTAGCACGAGGGGAAGCGCATAGGTTTTGTTGTTGCCGTGGCGCGCGTTGTTAACGACTTCCGTTCTGCGTATCTAGTCGTACACATATAGCGGCTTGCGGAGCATAATTTTTGCGACGCGCGCTGCATTGCGTCAATTGCCTTTGGCTCGCGTACATCGCGCGCGCGCGCACACGCGTGTCTTATTATATATACGAGGCGCGAGCGTGTAAGACGGCATTGATCAGCCGCGGTGCAATTAATTCCCGCCTGAGAGCGAGGCTCTTCCTCGTCGCGGTGGCGCGCGAGACACCAAGTGTTTAAGAGATTGGCTTTATAGTGTCGAGAGGCTGAAGATGGCTCCGTGGTAGCGGTGGGGCGCAATGGGTATTGCACACCGACGGGGCTCGAGTAATTATGCTCTGCGAGGACGCACGCGCGTTATTGTCTTCAGGTAATGAGTTTTGCTTTTCATTTCATTTCGAATTAGTCTAAGGCTCCCATTAGGATTCAATTTTTAACTTATATGATATAGTGTAATGCTCGTAAGATGTTGGTTTAGCATACGTTATTGTTTCATTTCAGAAATTTCATAAATAATTGCGAAAGTATGCTAAAACGCTGAAAAATGTTAAATTACGAAAAAAAGTTACGTGCAATAACCATAATTCAATATTATAGGATTATACAATAATAAACGTAGATATTCAGTGGTTGAAAGTATAATATCGTAAAACGTGCACGGTTCTCAAATCGCCTGGTATTTCATTAATTTTGAAATTTCTGCGCTACTTGTCAAAGAGAAATTGAGAGTAGTCGTCGTATTCACGCGCAGCCGAGCACATTTAAATACGAAGAATCGGCTAACAATAGGCACAGAGAAGATTAAAACCATTATCTTTTAACGGCTTTTCCTTTTTTCATTTAATAAAATCGTTAACGGCACACAAGCAAATAGAGCAGACATTATTTCACTATGGTCCTTTGCTTTTTTCTTTCGATATTATGTATTTTTTATTATTTATTTATTGAATTTACCTATTTTTTCACGGTCATTGAATTATTGAATATTTATATGTGAACATAAGTATAATAAGAAACAAGGAACATAGTCTAACAAAAAGTATTACTTTTACTTTATCGCTATTACTTGTACATATTGCGAGAATGCAGAGAAAAAGTTACATCCACATCGACGATGTAGCGCGCGTGCGAAACGCTCGGCTGGTCTCGCGTGGAATTAATCCTAGAAAAAATAAGTACACGTTTTGTCTCATTACAATCGGCATCTACCGCGGCGATCTATACCGAAAACCCCATTTCTCGGTGCGTGACGCAACAATAAAAATCTCACGATGAAACTACGAAAACTTTCTCAAAATCTGCGGTCGCGTTGCCTTCTTGAACTTACGACGCCCGCGCGTTTGCGTTTTACGTACGGTAGTCGACAAAATTTCGGCGAAATCAAAGCGTTTTACGAGCGCCGCATGCGCAAGTACACAATGCGAATAAATGGGAGTACGAGAGCTGTGTAAAAAGCCGAAAGACTGTGATCGCGGAATTTTATGTTTGATTTATACAACGCCCGCCGAGTGGTTACATAAAATTTCGCAAAAATCACGGTTTACGACGCCGTTGTGCGGTATATAATGGAATGCCTCATTGTTTGCGTTAGTTGTAATTGATGGCCGGTTTTTGGTTAGCTACATT
>JAPYZP010001801.1:0-38074 GCA_030522985.1 Torymus sinensis | reverse complement strand
GTTTGCCTGTAATGCTGCCGGCAAGGCGGTGATTTAGCGTGTTTTTAGCGGTACGTGTGTATGTACGGGAGTAGAGAGAAGGAGTGGGGGAATGGAGAGATATATACTTTTCGCTGCAATGATTAGGTGCTCGAGACCTTTAGTTAGGCTTTTTTATTGGATAATGTCGATCGTTTTGGAAGGATGCAGATAATTCTAGATCTGCGAATGATCGTTGAGGATTTAATTTGTCTTATGATTGACAAGAAACAAACGTGAGGATTAGAATTTCGTATTATAAAGACTAGATAATATACAGTCGTATACTTCAAAGATAAGCATGATTTTTTCAGACAGAATTTCACAAAACGAAAGTCTTTGCAAAACTCACTGAATTATGTAGAGATGAGAAAAAAAGTAAAGTGTAACATTGCATTGTGATAAATTCGCTCAACTGATAATAGTAATTACATAACTTATTTACTATTGATCTTCATTGCGATTTTAAATGTTCCTGTAGCTGGAGTAGTCGTCATTGTAATCCAAAAGTGAATTGCAAAATATTTTCATTACATATTCAAAGATAGAAATATCTTTAAATTTATAATCATCACATTATGTCTGCGTGTGAGACAGACTATTTTTTCAGACGTACAAAAACAGCTATGAAAAACTAGCCTAGCATGCATTTCCATATAAACTACGATATTTCGATGTCAATTGCGAAACGTACATGAGAGTGCAAAAAATATATGTAATATGCGCTTTAAATCAAATTTTACACTATTTTTTGCTCTTTCAGCGGTAATAAATTAAATTGTCAGACAGATTTAACTTAATTAATTACTTACAGTGTTTTTATATACACATAGGATCTCATTTAACACTGCAGCTTGACCGTTACGTAATGCTAATTTTTAAAAAATGTACGGCAAAGGGAAGAGACTTCTAAAAATAACCTGGCATTAATCTATCCAATTGAAATATGAAGCGATACGTAAGCGGCTTGTTGCGAAAATATTAATAGCACAGGATATGTGATTACATTCTTTCATATTCCGAAAATTTTATTGTCCAAATATTTTTTATACATTCAAGTAGAATGAAATCAAGTAACACAGTAAGACTGATATTAGAATACAATCAAAATTTGAGTCATACAAAATAGGAAAAAATCAACCAAAAGAAAACATTTGCATTTCACTCATAAATCAGAAATTATTCACATTCTGATTTGAACTCGGCTAAATAACGGCTTAGATAATTTCTAACTGAAAAAATATCTACTCTATTAGCTGTCACACAGAGCTGCCACGTACTGATAAGCGACTGATGATAAATTTTTGAGGGAAATTTAATAGCTATCAACGAATTCTATATTTCATTAATTCCTACTCTGAATTTTTATTAAAATAAACTTTATTTTTTACGTTCAAATAAATAATTATGATACAATCCTGAAAGTTCTTATTTCTATTAATAACAACTATACTGTAAAAGTAATCATTAATAGATTAATAAAAAAAACATATATTATTGTGCTGACGTTGCTGCAATGAAAGTGTAGCAAGGGCTCTTCCAAAATTACACTTGATTCGTCATCTCTGTATTCGACTGAACTTTATCATCCTCTACAACAGTTCCGGGATTGTAATTGAAATTAATCGACACACCATCGTCGGAATAGGCCCACGAGGTCGGCTTGTTGCTGTTTAAGATTTCCTTTGGCAGCTCCGGGACCATCCGACTGATCCTCGCGCGCGACGGAAATCGAGGCCACCTCGGGTGTCGAATCGGTGACCTCCAGGGCTTCTTCTTTTTTGGTTTTACATCCTTTACTTGCAGATGAGACGTCATATCACGGATCTCAGGCGGTAGCATGTCAGGCGGTAGGATATCAGCCGGTATGATGTCAGGCGATAGGATGTCAAGTGGTAGGAGGTCAGGCGGTAGGATCCCAGCGAGCTCGGGTATCATCCACGATGGGGTTGTCTTTCTTATCTTTCGGGTAGGCGATGAGTGTTTGGAACGATAATGCCCTGGAAAACCTTAATTAAAAAGATGCAATTTTAATTTTATTTCAGCTACAAAGGAGCTTCTTGTTTAGCTACATTGTTTTTTTATATCTTGAGCATTCATTTTTTCAAATTACATGTTTCATGGTATATTGTCTTTAGAATAAACATTTAACACGTGAATAGAAAGCACATCTCGTGGATATAACCGACACGGTATTTTTCTTAATTTCTAGTATGGATATTTTTAATGTTATGAGGCATTTCTCGGTGCACTTATAGCCAAAAATCGACAAGCGGTTAGAACGCAAGTACGCGTTTCAATAATCGAAATTTGACTAATACTACTCCTACTTCTTTTTGCATCAAACAAATTTTTCAAAGTGCGCCAAGAAACACCGTACATAGCGATACAGTGTACCGAGAAATTCCTCATAAAACGTTAACATTTATCACACGAATTGTCTTATTGAAGGAATGTCTATTGCACATGTACGCGTCTCAGTAGATGAAAACAAATTCTCCAATTTGTGATGAGCGACTAATAAAAAGAATCAAAAGTACAAGGTATATAGGCATAGTATCATTGCACGCTTTCAAATACAAGAAAGTATAATTCTCAGTAAATATACAGTTTTTAAATAAAAAAAAATAGTTCAAACCCCTTTTTTATAAAATCATTTCGATACAATAAAAAGATCACTCTTTATTGCAAGTAAATATAATTAAAAAAAAACTAAAATCAAATAATAAAATTTGTACAGCGCGCGCAGTGAGTTCAATATTCTAACTCAAAAATTTTGAAAAAACTTATTTTATTATAGAAAAACATATTATGAATTACCAAAGGTAAAAATAATTATCTTGCTACTTAAACATATATTGTTCTTTCGCAATCGAAAAATGTCGACGGTGTTTTATAAACACGCTTTTTTATAAGTATATAAAAAAAACGTAAGAGGTAAAAACGACACTTGTTTGTCATTGAAAAGTATTCTTGCATCAGATATAGGAAGTTCAAAATTAAGAATGTAACAAATAAAAAAATTAATAGAAAAATTATTTAAAATACATGACGTATTTTAATTAGACGTAACTTCGTCAGCATAGATTTTTCTCTTATATGCTAGTATTACATGGAATAAATGTACGTTTATTGCAATTCCACTATTTTACATGATTCATTACGTCATTAAAAGCCGATTGCTTTATATTTAAAAATTCAGCAACTCTGTCGACATAAAAAAATTTATATAAAAACGAAAAAAAATATAAATATGGGTAAATCTACCGAATGGTGCGATTTTGTTGTAACTTTATTTTTAAGTAATTTATTGCTGCCATTAGCGGAGTGTGCGAAACACACGAAACAGGATGTAACATCTTCAATTTTTATGTAGAAAACCAGTCCTATAATCCATATTAGTGTGAAATGCATGCTCAAATGTGGAGATGCATAAAAATGTTTAAAAAATGTCCACTTTTCGAGAGTGACAAAAAGTGGACTTTTTTGGAAATTGTTCTTCATATGGTGTTTTGCAGAAAAATGACAGTCAGAGTAGAGTATACTATAGAATAGGACGTTAATGGTTCTACTGCCCAAAGCGAAAAAAAACAATTGTTGACGAAAATACAATTGTTTATCCCATGGGATAAACAATTGTATTTTGTTTTTTTTTCGCTTTGGGCAGTAGAACCATTAACGTCCTATTCTATAGTATAATTGTTCTTCATCCCCAGGTTGTAGCCAGCATGGCACACTAATATGGTTTACGGGGCTGGTTTTCTACGTAAAAATTGAAGATATTACACCCTGTCTCGTTTATGTGCTTCGCATGCTCCGCTAATAGCAACAATAAATTACTTAAAAAAAAGTTACAGCAAAATCGCACCATTCCGTAGATTTACCTATATATCTACTCTTATTGATAAATAAATTTAATTTCTTATAAAGGAACAATTCATTATGCTTATTTTAGATAGATATACCTCAAATCCTTCATTTTGATCTAATAATAATTGAAAGGCTCAGGGCAAAAGTGGACTGAATTGCATTTAAATAATATAGAATTCAACCCACTTTCGCCCTGAGGCTTGCCATTCCTAACTCCGTCGACTTTTGTTATACGTTAAACTTCGAAAAAACTACATTCTAGTAATAATTAAGCTCAACTACCTATGCATTTTTATTCTATAGCTCAAATACTAAACAGAAAAAAATAATTTCAATCATCGCAATTATTTCGGTAAAAATAGTTTCTGGAGTTATTTTTCCACTTATTTAAAAAACCAACCATATGCTTTTAAAGAAACAGGTATGATAAGATAATCTGCAGAAGGCTAAATTAAAAGTAGACTCTCTAAAGCCGAATAAGTTAAATATCATTCAGTTTACGTGAATATATGAAATTATTCGTTAAGTATATATAGTCGTGTACTACTTGAAAAATTTTCATACTTACTTTTCCATTAGTGATACTGTAATTCTTATCGTAAAAGTGCCTATCTACTTTTTTAATATGCATATAAATTTTTTACATTAATTTGAGACAATAATCTGTACATTACCGCCCAAGCTCTATTGTACTTATTGAATTACTTTTTAGTGGACATTTTGGTGTCAACTTATTGAAAATTTTTCTAACAAAAATTTTTTGCATTATGTTTGAACCCTTTTTCCTGTCATATCAGTTTTCAGATTGGAATGTATAAATGTTTCTTTGTAAAAAATGTTCATAGCATTAGGTCAACTAGACCGCTAGAGACAACTTAAGTCACGAGTATCGGATACTATTTTATAGCATGTGTCACATAAATCGCCATCCTCTTATTTTATTTATGTATTCATAGTTAATTATTAAAATAATAGGTGGAAAGTGGTCGTCAATGGGGGAGGGGGGAGGGGTTAACATTAACAAAATTAATAAAAAAATCATTTAAATAACAAAATTTCCTTATATAGAATATTATCATTATTGAATATAGAATATTTAATACACTTTAAAAAATTATGAAATGAGCTTCACTGCAATTTTTTTTTACATTTTTAACAAGAAACATTTGTATATCTTATTTCATCAAAGAGAAAGACTTTTATACCACTTTAACCTCAAAGTTACAATTTTGATATCATTTTTCGGGTCTCGTGGGCCGTGGTATAAAATACTGCTCGAGACTAGGTAGTACAAAAAGTAGATTATTTACCTCATCTGACTTTTCGCTCGAGCAAAAAACGTCACATAAGGTACATAATCTACTTCCGCAGCCGTGTCAAAAAGTACTATTTAACTTTATTAAAAGATTTTTTAATTAATAAACAAAAAAAATTCAACACAAAATATAAAAATAAAATTAATACAGTTTAGAATTGAATATTTAAATAGCGTGAATTACGTACCTGTGACTTAAGTAAATTCATTATTTCACGGCGTAATTATGGGCCGCTTAAGTCACGGGTAAACGTGACTTAAGTGCGGGTTTAGGTCACGCAGTGCTATCAAATATTAAAAAATCTCAATAAAGAAACAAACAAATGAAACTTTTGATGAAATATCGTATATTACGTACCTAGGAAGGAAAAAACTTGGACAGTCCACAGTTCGTGTAAATTGACACCCGAGCCGAAGACGAGGCTGGCAAACACGAGCTGTGGGCTGGCCAATTTTTTCCCGTGGTGCGTATACTATTTTTCGTCGTACCCGGGCCGAAAATACTACATTCGCGTTTTTGAGCCGGAAGCGAAAGTGGCACTTTCGGTCAGGGTATGGCGAAAAAGCTATTAACTAACCGACGTTATTTTCATTTTTTAAATTAGAAAAATTTAAATAGTAGTTTCTTCAAGACAAGATTTTTATTAAATAAAAAATAAGATGCATATTGATCAAAGTTATTTGTTCTGTGAGAATTTCTATGGAAATAGCGAAAAAGATCTTTAACTAAACTGTTAAGGAAGTCTGTCATTTAAGTGCTTTACACATTGTTTGATATTTGCTTTCAATATCAAAATGCCGATTAAAAATAAAATACTTTTTAAACTCCTTATCTTTTGAAATATTTTTGTTAAAATATAATATAAATACTGATTTATATTAGATAAATATGAAATATTACAGAATTTTTTTAAGTGACCATACGAAAAAACACAAACCGTACGCCCTCAATTTCTAGTATGGTAAAAAGACGATTGAATCTTTTCTTTTTTTCACTTTTTTATTTGATAGAGCTAATAATATTCAACTTTATAAAATTCATCCAAAAAATCTTTAGATTACCAGCATCTTCTTCTTATTGACATCTTCCAACCGAGTTCTTTATTGAAGAAAAATCATTTATAAAAGTCGAAGATGTGTCGTTAGTAAATAAATATCTTTATTGAAATTTTGCAAATTACTTTAAAATAGTATTTATTCTAAAATGCATTTACAAGCTATACTTGTATGAAATTTCGTAAGAAGGTTCACTTCGATTTAGTATATTAGAATCATATAATAAAAACATAAGTAATACTTAAAATATAAGCAGAAGACAAAAACAAAACAATAAATTTAGAAATAAATCGAATAATTAAATTATGAATTTTCAAAAGGCCGAAGACATATTTTTTATGATGAAATGAATTTGAAGTAAATTGAGTGAGCAATATAAGATAAGAAATCTATTAAGAAATTTCTCTTTGAGAAAGCAAAAATGATTTTGTAGTTTATAGTACCTACATATCAAAATCTAATACTGGATAATATAAAATCTGGTAATTATTATATATATATGTGTGTGTTGTGTGTGTGTGTGTGTGTGTGTGTGTGTGTGTGTGTGTGTGTGTGTGTGTGTGTGTGTGTGTGTGTGTGTGTGTGTGTGTGTATGTGTGTATGTGTGTGTGTATGTGTGTGTGTATTCGTATTTTGATAATCAAATTATTTGTTGATTTAATAATAAATTTGTCTTACCTAATATATTTTGATTTATGTTCCTATTTCGAGTACGGGATACTTTACGTCTATTAAACATAGATCTTCTAAAATCATCTAAAAATTTATATCATAGGGTATACGTGTTTAATTAAACTGTAATAGATAGGTCATTTATTTACTCACAGCCGTCAGTGTTAGCAGTTGATTCAGTCCTAGTCAATTTGGTTTTCGGAAAATGGATGCACGCTATTGTACCTATTAATAGTACCCAATAAGCTTGATTGATATTTGCTTACGAATATGAAAATGTAGAGAACATTAATTACCACTGTCTCCATCGTCCTGATAAGTTATTTTCTTTTTAAATGCGAACTTTTCAGCAACATTTGATGGAATATTTGTTACGATGTACAAAGCACAAAAACTAAAGATAGATATCCAATGATGTGTCATTACAATGTTAGATAACTAAAATAATTTAGTTTTATTAATTTTATTCATCATAAAATCATAAAACAGTCTGAAAATAAACAAAGAATCACACGCGTGGTATAGACTCTGTGTGTTTATAATTGGAAATAATTATTTACTCGCATTCAACGTCCTCATTATACTGTCGTAAATATAGAAAAAATAAATATGTTACGCTAATAATAGAAAACTATCCATTAAACAGTTATTATCACCAAATCAATGAGATATTTAATATGCACGGAGCTGTACTTACTTTGCAAATTGCAATGAAGAAAAAGAAGCCTGCGAAGGAAAGTATTACAGAACATCTGGAGTGCTGATTCAAACGAACTCTACGATAAACTTTGCAGCATGCGCGTAATCCAGCGATTAATACGTTCGAATGTCATTAAAGTCATAAACGAATTAAAAGTTAATAGGCGAGTCATGAGCTTTTATTGCAACAACTGTCAACCCCTAACAATACTCGATTTCACCGCGACGATTAATAAAACACCTTTCAAATACCCGTATATTCTGCAGCTTGTGTTTGTAGGCACGAACGCTACTCGGGAAAGCCTTTAATTTTCTTCATTTTGTTTTCCTTACAGTGTCTACAGTACGAGTTTCATGCAAATCTATAACTTAAAAACGCGTTCGATTTCAACTTCTGAATTTCCAATAAACGTGCAGCACTTATTGCAAGTTAAAATGGATAAACGGGAATTTATAGGTGAGTTCCATTGAATTCTTCGTGACCTATATTCTGTGACCTCATTTTCACAGCGGCTTGAATTCTGGAAGTGAGAGAGCTGAATTTTCATGTCACTGAACTAATGTGTTTTTTCTCGAAAAGAAAATTTTTGATAAAGCAAAATTAAAAATGCTTCTAAATACCTTAATTTGAATTTAATTACATGTGAAAAGTGGAGCGTAGTTATTTAATTTGAAAAAAAAAATAAAAAAGTGTTATAATTATTCCAGAAAGTCGAAAATTTTCTTGAGTGTTGGTAGATTTCATTGCAGTAATGAAGTCATTACTTTCGCAAGAATCAGCTACATCGTCATCATCGGCGTAATCGATACCATTATCACGCATAAATTTGTTTTGATATGGAGAATATACGTAGCAAATCGATCTAAATTAACGACTTACTCGTTATCGTTCCCAGGCTGTCAATTCGATAAGAAGCTGTAAATGTTTTTTTTTTAAATGCAGCGTTTCATTTATATCGCATTTTGTTTGCCTCGTGCAAATACTTCTGCACTGCTTATAGTTCACAAAGTTAAAGGAAGTAAATACGTACCTCGAGTAGCAGAATGAAAATTAAACTTTTAAATTAAAGTTTGAGGGAAATAAATACGTATCTCAAGTATTAAACAAAACTGTGGCCTTTTTTTAGAAAGGAAAGTGCCTTTATTTATAGATATATTATTTAATTGATGTATTAAATAATTTTATAGAAATGATATCTTTTTTCTTCTATTTTGTGAGCAAATAAAATTTTATAGTCAGAATTCATATAGTCATAAAATTACTAATAACATAAGTTCTCACTAAGCATATGAAAAAATCCTTAATTTAAAATATATACATATAAGTATTCTCCATTTTCCTAATCCCCGCAAGTAACAAAGTTACTAATAACATAACGGCTCACTACTCGAAACGATAATTCCTAATTTAAAATCGACACGCAACAATCATCCATCGCAATAACATTTGAAATTCTCGTTCGGATGTCCGTTATACCCGCTTGCGGCAACATCCGCTAAAAAAAATGGTCCCCGTGCAATCTCAAGACCAGCGCGGCCCCCATGAAAAATTCAAAACCCGCCACCTCTTCCACACCCCCACCTGCGTCCTCGAAGCACTGGTAACCCCCTCTCCCCCCACAACTACAACGCGCGCGCGCGCACTAGCGGGTGCAGAAGGTGGGGGGTGTCGTTTGGTGCATCGGCCTGGCGCGCATGTCGCCCACGTGCTGCGCGCTGCGCCCGCAAGCTCTCGCGCTACCCTCCGCACAGCACCGCCTCGTGCTGCAGTGAACCCTTATATTGATCCCGAAGCGGCGGCAAGCCAGATTCCCGCCGCGCCGCTGCTGCTGCTGCTGCACGCAGGTGCGCGACTCCTCCGCCGCTGCTGCTGCTGCACTTCGTGGGTGGACTCGTCTGGCGCTGCATCGGGAGCCCCGAGAGCTTTTTGCGAGAGAGGGAGATAGCGGAGGAATGTAGGCTCGTTGTTTTGTGTGTTTGCTTTTTGAAAGAGAGTTGTGCTGGGTGCGGTTGTTTTTGTTGCGATATCTCGAGAGGAAGAGCTGTAGTGAGAGAGGTTTTTTTTCTGGTTGCTTTTGTAGCGGAGCGGTGCGCAGGAGCAGGAGGAGGAGGAGGAGGTGGAGGAGGAGGGCCGGCCGATAGGAGAGCTGCTTCCGTGGCCTATATTAAGCGCCGCTGTCTGTGTTTGGAGTCCAGGGCAATGGCAGCTTAAGGAACAGGTGAGACGGATATTTTTAGCACGCTCGTTGGTCCTTTTCCGGTTTTTCACCTTTCTTTCTTTAACCCTTTCTTCCTTTTTCTCGCTTGTTTCTACTTTCTTTTTCATGATACTCTTATTTTGTGATGTATGGAAATTAGGTTCAGTGTCGAAGAAATGTGAGAAAAGTTTAATTTAAAACAAAACGACACTGCAATCGGCAAATAATGGTTGGAATGCGGTTACTTTTATTTCTATTTACTATAACCTTGGGTCGAATTCAGTTTCTAAAAACGAGTGCTAGATTAAATGTTTTGAAAAGATGCCAAAATTTCGAAAATACAATGAATCTCTACTTTAATTCCCGCGTACAAAAAGTTTAGCAAAAGAGTCAAAATCAACATTGTAACTGAAATGTCGGTGACCAAAAAGTCGCTTTAACATTAATATTAAAAGGCAATTTAGAATGAAACCTCGATCAACTTGAATACTTGCGAAAAATCACGCCCTCGCCACTAAAGTATTTGTTTCCCCTCACTTTTCTTCATAATGTCGAAATGTTTGCCACGCGCTTATCTCTCTCTCCGCCTCGCTTGCTGACACAACAACGTACAACGTTGTCGGCGGGTTGTAGGGCTTTAGGGGTGCGCACCGCGCGCTGGTCCATATCGCTCTCGCCGCGCGAATTTACGCTCCAGATACACGCACACAGACATGCACGCATACAGAAACCGAGGGGCGAGAGGGAGGCGGCTCGGAAACGCATTGCCTCGTCGAAATTGGGTCAAGTTCAATTGACTTACTTTCTAAAGTCTTTCCGAAAGGGATTGCGCGACGATTCAATGAAACGTCGTGTATTAATAATTGTAAATCTTTAAAGAGACAATTTATATCTGTCGCCGGGGTGCTGAAGCACTCGTGTCCTTGGGACCGTATGGTCCAACGGTCAAGTCCGATATACTTTACGATCGCCGTGGGGGTAGACGCGCTGTGAAACTATTCCAGCCGAGTGGAGCTTACATTTTCAAGGGTCGGTGTTACGTGAACGGCGTCATTTATGTTTAATGTTCGGCAATGAGGATATTTTGCTTGGAAAAATGGGGATATTTTTAACGCGTGTAAAATTAAAGGATACGAGTGTAGGTCAATTTTCTTTAACATGACAATAGCGCCGCCTATTGCAAGAAGGAACACACAAGTTGCGACTTTTTACGATTTTGAGTTGATGCGCAGCTCTATGAATACCTGGCACTCGTAAAGAAAAGAGCTTTCGTATGAAAGACGATCCACTGGATAATGCTCACCGTTAAAGGTGGTAACAAAGGCACAATCTATATACCCTGCGCCGTGAATTGAAAGACGAATCCGTAATAAACGTTGTATAATCTTTTACGTAAGGTTATTATTTTGTTAATCGTCCTTTATTGTATAATGCTCGTCGAGCACTTTAAATTTAGACATTTTTTTAAATTGATTTTTTTTATTATGAAACTTAATTAACGTTTATTTGCATACAATTTTTCAAGACTCGATATTTATAAATAACGTTTTGTTGATAAAACCAAAAATAGTAACAGACGTTTTTTTATATACACACAGGGACATAAATAACGAGTATGTGAAAAACTCGAGCTAAAATTCGAGCGCCGCAAGCAACCGTAAGTTTCCGAAAAAGCTTACCCTGGTAGATGCGCAAATTTGCGAAATGTAATTGATCGTATCAGCAAACTTTATTCAATCAGCGACGACTTCGAAGTTTCCGAAGGTAAATATTGTCTGCGAGTACGAATACGTAATATAATGTACAACCCCCATTATCCCGGACGATAAGAGCATTATGAGTGCGTTACTTTGAAGTTCTCTAATTGAATAATGCGATCAATTCTATTGTAATCTGCGCGCAGCTTAAGGGGCAAGTAAACTACGTCATCTCTTCAAGTCTTACATTTTATTAACTTAATTTCGATATATTAAGTATTATATATACTGCATGATTTCACTATTGAATCACACTTCTTTATGATTTCCAATTCGAAATTATTCGTTGAATTACGTTATATAGCTTTTGATGACGCAAGCTCAGGTGCATCACATTATTTTCTTCAAAATGTATCCCAGTCGTAGAAGTATTATTGCTCTTAGTATAGACTGTACATATAATATATGCATTATTTTTAATTTTGTAAATTTGAGTAATTAGTTGAACGTATATAAACTACAATAATAAACTATATAATATAAATTATCTTTTGAACGAGTTTCAGATGAATGACGAATAATTGATAAGCGCTTTGAAATGTTCGAAAAAAAAAATACAAATAATTCGATTGACAAACTTTTCTTCGAGTAGATCGGAAGGAGTTTGCGTATCAGCATCATCGCAAATTTTATCAGTATGAAGATCTTGCGAAGGTGAGATTACCGCCCAGGCAGTAAATATTGGAAAACAATGGCACCGCACTATGTCACTGCGGGTGAGTTACGATTTATCTGCTTTATTGTTTGTATTTCTTCGATCCCCCATGGCCGTGCAAACTTCCGGGCTAGTTTTTTATGTACAACCCATAAATTCAAACTTTAGGTGGCTATATATAAAGTCCTCAAAAAACGTCAAATTGCTTTTGTTTAAATAAGTATGTTCTCTACGGAAAAGTCTATGAATTTGAACTGATTTACAGATCATTCTTAGAAGTAGGAATGATGAAGCTAGATATATTTTCAAATAGAATTTTTACGTAGCCTACAAGATGTCGAAAAATTAATAATCACGAATGTTCTCCTCGTTCTTTCAGTTTGGCACTATATTTTCTTTTTCATTTTCATTTATCTTACGTAAACGTTCCATTGTTGCATAGCACACGATTTAAGTATATAGTAAAAAAGACACGCCAGGATGGTAAGTGCCTGAATTAGACCTATAGCGGTAGCCCACTAGTTGTGTATAAACTTTGATTCAATTCGCACCGGCACTGTAGCATTCTAGAGCGATCATTATCGTTGAGAGTAACGACGCCTTTTTCTAGTGATAACGGTGCTTGCTACGATAATCGGTGTCTGCCACGCCGAATGCCAGAGTGAGTACAAATGACTTCGCCTCTACGAAAGCGCCATCGAGAAATGCGGGCTATAAAATCTTGCACGTTTTTTGTTTGGTCGATTAGATAATCACAGTACATAAATCACACGAAAGTCATTGGCTATGTTTTTATAAACTCCTATACGCATGTTAAAAATAGATTTCTATACAATCATCGAAATTACGTAATCACGATTTTCAAGATGTAATTGGTCACCTTTTTATGCATAGTCATCGTTGTGTAAGCGTTGTATTTCTTGTCTTATAATATAAATAACGAACATTTACTATAGATTGACTATTTTAAAAATGTGTATACTACATCAAAATCCAATCGATAAAATCGATCGCATGTTATTCAAAATTTTCTATTAAATTTATATTTGCTAGCCTTAGTTTTCTATGAAACAATTTTCTGTTCAGAACTGATTAATTGTACTTGCCATTGAATAGATCGGAATTGACTTTGTAGTCTAAAACTATTTGAAGTGAAACCTTAAACAGTATGATACCAGGTATTTAATTACGTGTTTTTGTATATATACGACATTATTAACTGTGTAAAAAATCTAATCATGCTTTACATTTCCTTGGCTTGAAATGTAAAAATCAAACACGCATAAATTTAGTTCTGAACAACTTCCTTTTAATTTACACGACATAATTTTAAAGCCCACTTTACCTGAAGTACAAATAATGGATATTGATAAAATGCTAAAATTTATTTTATCAGCGAGATCTGTGTATTGCTACGAATGCGACTCGTGGACGGATCTGCGATGCAAGGACCCTTTCAACTACACAGCGCTTCCGAGGGATCAACCGCCGCTGATGACCTGCAACGGATGCTGCGTGAAAATGGTTCGAAATGCTAAATCACGTAAGTCACAAAGCACAGCAAGAGAAATGAATCAATATAAGAGCTGAAACACGAAGGAAAAAGGAAGTAAACGTCCTTGCTCATTCAATTGATGGTACAAATATATATATTCCCATAGCTATAAAATTCCATTTACGTGTGATACAAATGCGTCAACTGCAACTGGTGCTAGTTATTTCACTGTTCGATCGTATCTAAATTTTTAAAGCCGTATGTGACGTAAGTCACACTCAAACCACTTGAGATTTAAGAGCACTTTTAAGCCCTAGTCAAAGCCTATTCAGATTTCAAAGATGCTTTCTTTGCGAAAGTGTCCTCGACGTCAGCTAAGCGCCTTACAATCTCAAACGTCCTATTTTACTGTGGATTCCGATATACCGTGATAAAAGTTTGTTGAAATGAAGTACCTATCGACAATATTGAAATATATATTTAGAATGACCTATATTAATTAACAGTTATATTGAACCTTCAGAAATTAATTACCAATCTAAATTAGTTTCTAATATTACATCAATAACTCTGTATTCCACATATATATTAATTATTAGTAGTAAATTAATCATTATGTAAAGGTATTTCAATATTCCGTTATATGCATGATGTTAAATTTCTCTCAACCAATAAACTCAACACCTTGATAATGTTCTCTGTTGCGTTCAAATTAGATTACAATTATTTAACTGGATTTCATTAAATCTCGATTGTATTCTAGAAAAAGCTAATCTTTTTACGATAAATCCAATGCATTTTATTGGATTGAAGACTTTTTTTAAGAATGAATTTATGTCGTTTTTACGAAATAATGAGAATTTGGTAGGATCCAGTTGACAGATGGCCATTTTGGGTAAAGTAGACAATGACTTGCCGATCAAACACGTGAATGGTCTTTTATTTTTAACCGGCGCTTAAAAGCAAACTGTCGTCGACAAACGACCGAAAAGATAAGCGAGAAAGAAAAGAAAACGAAGGACAAACGAACGATCGAACGCCGAGCGACGTAACACAACTTGTTGTAACGGTGAAATTTGTTGTATTGATTTTCGCAGCCTACGAGAGCGTCCGGAGAACCTGCACGTCGCAACTGCAGATAAACTTATTCATGGTGGACCACGTGTGCATGATGGAAAGTACCGGCACTGGTCACATGTGCTTCTGTGAGGAAGATATGTGCAATCGTGTCTCCTCCTCCCTGCTCACGAGTCCCGTGCTCCCCTGTCTCCTAGCGGCGCTCCTCGCTCTTAACTCCGTCCTACGTTCTCCCGGCTTGCTTTGTAGCTCGCTGTGATGAATATCGTTTTATCACTGAAACTCTATATCTTTTTTCAAAGTCAATCCTCTAAGTAGAAACTATTTCAACTCCTTCATTACTTGATAGTATTATACAAACAACAACAACAACAACAAAAGCTACATTTATGGCTGAGAATCACCAAATGCGAGAATGATCGAGATGGCGATTTTAAAGCATATACATACGTTCAAAACGAAATGGCTTTACGACACCAAAGAACTAAAAAAAAACCAAAAACCAAAGTAAACAAAAGACTTTTTAACGTTGTGATAAATGTGTAAGATTTGATTGTGACTGGTCTTCCACAATTCGGCAACTTATTAAACCTGGTCCATCTCGATGTCGCTCTCTCAATTGAATTCTAATTTCTTAGTTCTTAGAGTCGATTGAATTTCACCTTGTCAATCCGAGAGCTCATCGTGGTTTGTACATTATACTGGTATAAAGATTTGAAAAAAAAAAGACAAAAGTCGAGGCGGGCACAAAGCTCTTGGATTGCTTGCGACCATGATTCTCTTGTTTCTGAGGAAATATACAGCTGAGTTGCGATCGAGGAGACACGTGGGGGCTAAAAAGAGAGAGCATCGACTATTTTTCTACGCGCTAGATGACGGAGAACAATGGAACAGTCTTGGACAAACGTGTAAATTTACTGCTCGCCCGTGTCTCTTCGATTCTGAACTCACGCTGATCTTAATGACATCTTCTACACTCCATAGTCGCGAGTTTCATTGGCTCACTAGTTTTAATGAATTAATTTTCAAGCATTATTTTTGTATTATTAATTTACAGTATATTTTCACACATTTACATATATTTACTTTAGTTAAAGCAGATGCTCGAGTAGAGAATAATGAATTTGATTGGTCACTGTGAAATGCTATTACTACCAATAGACGATTACTTTTTAGATTCACTGAAGTATCTTTCGTTTACAATTATAATATACAAAAGATAACACAGACACGCAAACATATACCAATTAATATACTGCATCGTACGGCAGATAAAAAAATATAAATATACAGAATGGGCTTGAGAGGCGTTTTTTTCACGCGGCATGCGAGACGATAGCATGCCCCACTAAAATAAAACGTACTGAGCGAATGTGATTTTTCTTTCTTCCAAAAGTAGCATCGCTCTGTCCGAAGCACTTCGATTGCTCGATCTTAAGCCTATATAGCAAGCGCTAACTCACGGCATCGAAGTAGTTGCGAATTCACCGCGATTGGCATCATAGAGACACCTTGTACCAAGTAACTTAGACAATAAGTCATTGAGTATAAAGCGGGGATAGGCGTTAAGATGTAGCGGAGATGTAAATTAAGGCTAATTACGATCCAAAATCGAAGTGTTTTCATCCGTGCGAATGTGAGATATGCTACGTAGTAGTGAAGCACTATCGCACCGTACCGATGTGTTGCGTAGATAGTGAATTATTTTAGATAGAACATTATACGAAATGAATTGACATTGGATTCTTTTGATACGATTTACGTGTAGAAGGCGATTTATTATCGGGATATCTTTTTTTTTGTTGCTTTTCAATGTCTTTCTCTGTGTGTTATACTATGTTTTTCACTGTCTTTATAATACTTTCTCTATTTTTTTGTTCTCCATACAGTACAAAGACTCGATGTAAATACTAACATATATATATACTGTTATACGTTTTCAAATGATTTATCCGTTGCACATTGGGGTGCTGGCCACCCGCACTTCTATCCTTTCGAATTTCTCATTGTTCTTCGTTTTCCAAGATTACCTTCCTCGTGAATGTAAGCGTTGTATGTTAATAACTTTTTTACACTCGAATCGAGTAGTTTAAAAAAAAAAAAAAAAGAAAAAGAATTTTGTGAGAAGCATCGTATACGGAAGGGCATATATATATATACATGATTACGCGATTCCCCGAACAAATTAAACTCTCTCTATACGATAAACGTAATGCAAAATATTTTTGTCTCACCACTATCAAATAATCTATCGAAACGAGCACGAAACAGCATGATGGCATGAAATAGTTAGTCATTTAAAATGGTGTACTCCAGTAGTTGTCTCCCAGTGTAATTGCTTGTTTACAGATACGTAATTTCTGCGGCCGATAATAATACAAACACAGCTTTCTGACTTAGAAACGAGAATATAAATTAAGCATGTATTAGAGCACTGCAGTAAAACTACCGGGCATTATAAGCGTGTGAATGAAAGAAGAATTACGTTAGATGTAGACAAGCAGTTCGCCAAACGAATAACCTACCTTCCACCCTGCTGATAAAACAAAAAAGAAAAAAATATAATCAAGGCACTTTGCGAGCCTTCAGCTTCGGCCCAACCTCGAGGCCGTGGCGCCTGGGGCGCGGGTCGCAAGTTGAACGCTCGGATCCTCACAGAAAGGCTTTGCTCTAACGGAGCCTTTTGCCAAATAAATGTCGCCGGGGCGGCGATGTTTCCTTGGCAGGCCATGCGGCTCGTGTCGCGTCATTTGTTCATTGTAGCACGCGCGGCTGTGAGGCCACACTCTTCTTTAGCCTTTCTTTTTTTTTTCC
Source organism: Torymus sinensis (assembly GCA_030522985.1). Lineage (NCBI taxonomy): Eukaryota > Metazoa > Arthropoda > Insecta > Hymenoptera > Torymidae > Torymus > Torymus sinensis. The sequence continues at coordinate 20,448 of JAPYZP010001801.1, read as the reverse complement.
TTTTTTATTCTTTCCTTATTTTCCGTATATATACATAATTTATTATTCAGGCAACATTATCTTTGTGTTTTGTAATTTACTCACTCACCCTTCTGGGATTATGTTTTGCTGTAAGTTTTGTTTCTCATGTACAATAATGATTTCCGGTTGTACCTTCGCACTCTGTAAAATTCACGATGATAATTTTTATATAATAAACGTCAGCAGTTTCGAGATACAAAGATTATACTGATATATCGTAGTGAATAAGTCAATAGTCATTTTTATGTGTAATTTGTTGACTAATTTTAGTGATACCATTGGTAATTAAGTCTCGATCAATTGGACCTCAAATCGTGTGATAAGAGTGCCTTCGATTCTTCTGTTACATGTGAGTGGGTTATTTCGGCGCTGACAGAGGCGTGAATGAGCAATTTCAGAAAGGTATCGAGTGGAAGAAAATCGAGCTTGATAACAACAACAAAAAATATCATAACGTTGAAATTAAGCAGCGAGCAATAAGATTTTGATGAATTTCGTTAAAGGTAAAGATAAGGGCGTTAAATTTTCGCGTCGAAACTGCTTGAACAAGAAACTGCAATAAGTACAATAATTTTTCTTTATATGTTCACATTTATAGTTGAATTTATATATTTATATTTACGTAGTCATTAGTTAGCAATATTATTAGGAATTTTTATGTAACGAGAAAAAATATTTATTGAATAACGTGTATAAAAAATGGCATAGATTTAAATGGATATACAAAATTTGTATATTGTTGTATATTGTTTGAAAAATTATTGCAAGTTAACAAAACTAAAATACATCACACACAATCCTCTCAATAAATTAATAAGTTTCTGATAATATATTTCTATTTATATATGATATAAATAATTCAGAAGTGTCTGAGCATTAAAAATAACAATAACGATAATCTTATCTTCCAGGAATTCAATTATTTACACTTATATTATATTTAGTTCTCCGTTTTAATTAAAAAACTGCTAATTAATAATCTCTTTTTCTGGATTGTAGTAAACTATCTGTAAGTAATATTAATTATTTTATAATTTACCTTACCTTCTTTTATAAAAATTATTTATAAATGTTTTACGTAATTTCAATCTCAGTTTCACAAGAAATTCTAATCGTTTACTTAAAATATTATACATAAACTTGCATTGATTTTTTGACAGTAATCAATTCCTCGATCCTGTATCTGGACAGCCAGGCTCGATCTAAACGTGTTATACTAATAATAATTTTTTCTCACGCAGCAATTATCAATTATCGCTTCGATATGATTTCTAATTTAAAAGTCAAGATGTGTGGCCTCGCAGCTGTAAAATCCACGTGCCATGTGAGGTACTACAATCGCAAAAAGTTTACTACATGTAGCCAGACAGAATCCCTCCAAGTTGACAGCTAACAGCAAGAAGCTTCTTATTGTTATATTATATATACTTATTAACGAATTATCAATTGTGTAAGCATATGTATTTACCATTAAGTGATATGTTTTTACCTTTCGATTTTGAATGTATAATCATACTTTATGTTGCACCCGCCATAAGTGTCAAACCGCTGGAAAGAAATTTAATACATAATGTTATTATCATTATTATTATTATATACATAAAATGTATTACAACCGACTATGTGTTTCCGAAACACCAAATTCACATCTATTGTATACCCCCCGATAAAATGAAATAATTGCACACCGATATTATATCCGTTCAGATTCTATTTAACCAATTTCAATCCAGAAGCACTGAGAAATTTTTTATATGAACCCCCGACACTTTACAACTGCACTTCTTTTCCCACCTTTCGACTACATACGATTGTAACGCTCTATAGTGAAACGGCCTTGCATTGATTTGTTTATTACCTTTTTTTTCATTGTGAACGACGCTTATGCGTTTGAGGCTATTAAGTATTGACGAGCAAGCATTTTCAGCGGTGATTGCGCATGAAATTTTGAAATCAGAATTCAGACGACTATTGCGAATGCATATGTATACCATTTCAATCGTGCGCCTCAACAAAGGCAAAAACAACATCAATTCTTCGGTGCTCATATACGAGATACACTGGCTGGTAACACAAAATATTGCATTGTAATTCAAAATACATTGTACCTTTTTTCTAATAATGCGCTAGAGTTCAAGTTGTGTTTGTAAAGTATATAAATGAGTCAGAGAACGAAATGTTGTAATGTATCAGTGAGATTAAAAATTTATGTAGATTTAACGAAATTGTAATGATTCAGCTTATACTACGAAAGTTCGAATAATTACTCATGTGAAAAAAGTACTATATTAAAAAAAAACATTTAAGAAAGAACTTGAATTATTTCATTATAGTGATTAGTAATTTTAGAGACTGTTAGACATATCGACACCTTTCCTTATTAATTTTTGCTTTATTGTCATGCATTGACAAAGTATATCAGACTGCTAAAAATCTAATTTCATTAAATTGTAAGCAAATGTTAAATTTTTTTACAAGAGATACTATATTAATATTATCATCACGATTGCCTCATTAGTGATTGCATAAAATAGTGAAAAAGGAATTTACAGAGAATATATTTAATGCAAAGTATGAAAATAATTACTAAGCCGAGTGATAGATGATAAGAAGATGGAAATCTCCGGTGTTGGCGCTAGATTTTAATCAGCGAGATATCACTAGTACATAAGACAAATGATATTGATTGTTTATGAATAAGAGAGGAATGCGAAATAATTGTTGTATGAAAGTGTTAACTGCCTTTGTTATTAATAAAGGAGAAACATGATAAAACAATACATGTGTAAGAGATTTCCAAAGCCAGCAATTCTGTCACATCATATCACCGATTGAAATATAAAATTAATATCTGCAAAGTCTTCTTCAATATTATTGTATAAGATTATGGATTTTTATCTTATAACAAAATGTGTCATAATTATAAAGCAAAAAGGAAGATTAAATGAACGTGACAATAAAAAAAAAAAAAAACTATGTCTGTAATTTTATCAATACTCTTTTTAATTTGTTTATTTTACACACGTCTATATTTGTCCTTTCAAGAAAAACATTTTTTTAAATTAAATAATACATTTACACATAACTACACGTAACTATATCTACATAAGTTATAAATATCAGTTCAATTGTTAAAAACAAATTAACGAAGTTTTATAAGATAATTCAACAATTTTTATGTTCATTTACATTTATTTCTTCACCTTTGAATGGCTTATTTTATTTTGTCCGATTGAATTTCTCTTTTGGTATAATCAGTTAATTGGAAAATCGAAATACAATATTGCTATTGCAGATTCTTCATTTCATCAAAAATATTCTTTTATCTATAATTTTGTATATTATTTGTAGTCTTTTAAAACTTTTAGGTTCAACTTTAAAATAAAATTATTTTTTTTCAACTTTAAGAAAAATAAAACTATATAAATCAAACGTAATTATGCTTTCTACATAAGGAACATTTCACACCAAGTGTGCCACTAAAAATAGTTTCTTTATTTTTTATATGTAAAACCGAAAGTATGAGATTTCTAATGATAAACAACGTTGAAATAATCTTTGGAATGTATCTAAATCTTGCAATATTCATCAACTTATTGTGCTACTAAATTATCCATCTTTAAATTTCAATAACGATTAACCGCCTTTAAATTTTCTACATCACTTCATCAGATCGAAAACACGTATTATAATTATCCTATACTAGTACACGCAACACATAGAGAATTTCTTTGAAAAAACAAGTGGCACACTCGAGGCAAACTCAATTTCGAGATCCGTTTAGCAAGAAGCCCGAGATAGATTGAAAGAGAGAGGCTTTTTTTATTTATTGCTGCTTTATGTAGTGACCGCATTTCCGGCAGAGTTGTGCATTCTCCTTGGAGCCTTCGCTATCCTGATGCTGCTGCTGCGTCGTCGTCGGCGTCGTCGTCACGGCGTCATCGATGCCGAGTGCGTTGATGCAGCTGCTGATCGCCCCGATGGTCTCGCTCTTGGATATGCCCTTGGCGGCAAAACTGCCCTCATCGTCTCCATTGATGATCTTCTCGGCGCCCTCCTCGTCATCGTCTCGTGGACCTAAGTGATTCACGAGACTCGCGCAAGAGTCTCCTAAATTTCAGTTTCGGGTGAGTATATATAGGGAGAGCTTCTGCGAGGGGTGGATTTTTTTTTGTTTTTTTTTTTTTTTGTTCAAAGCGAAGGAAGCGGAGAAAGATTATAGAGGAGAGAGGATTGCGCGCGCGCGTGCTTTCTTCGCGCTTCGGGCTCGCATCCCCCTTTACTCCTTACCGATTGTCGACTCTGACTTATCGATGCTCAGTGTGGAGTCGCTTTTACCGATAAAGTCCTCATCTTCCTTCACCTGCAGTAGGTTCGCGCATGGCTCGGATAGCGGGCGAGTACAGGTGGCGTAACCCTGTAAAGAGCGTAATCATTTTTAGCGGAAAAGCTTTTCCATCAATGAAATCAATGTATTCTTGACACAGTTGCGTTTACAATTATTATTCGTGTACCTTTACCATTTTAATTTCGTTCACTAGTATCATTTCTTCGAAAAGAAATGTTATAAGAACTTATAAAAGAATATTTATACTTCAAATTGAAATATATTATTTTATAAAATATATATTTTAATAAACTAACCTGGACCAAATCCATGCGTGAATCAAGTGAATACTGTTTTCCTGACATCAGAATTCCCCGAATGCGTCGCCGCATAGCTATAATTGACAGTTAAATTAGATTTTCAATGTCAAAATTCTCATTGGAAACTCGAGTAGAAATCTAATTACATATATTAATTTTGAAAATGTTATTAAGAGTATTTAGAACAACAAAGAATATAGTGAAAATACTATATTTAGATTTAGACTAAATTTAATTATAAAATAACAGTATTTAAACTTTTTCTTCTACTCGAGAAACCATTTTGATTTTCTATTCAAAGCAAAGTAAAGTTTACAAATCTGCAAATTAAAATCACTTGTAGCGAAAACCTACGTACGACGTGCATGATTGCGCTGGACATTGGTTAAGAATCGTCAAAACGAACTACGGGACATCGAGCCACAACAGCAATGAGATCGAGAGACAACTTGATAGGTACTCGCATGCAATAACGTGTACCTGGACTATCCCGAGCCTCCAGACGAAGCTGGCCAAAAGTCTTCATGCACTCGTTGAAGACGTCGGCCGCATCGTATATGGCGGCAAAACTGCCGTTCACAATCTTTGGTGACATCGGAGAATTGGCCAGCAGGAGGCTCGAGCCGAAATTTTCATTTTTCTCACGAGTTTCTGAAAATTTTAGAAGATCTGATTCGCCACTACTGTACGATGAGGGCGAACTGATGACAATGTGTACAGAGATGTTTATTTTTTAGTATCGGTGGCATACACAGTGTCTTATTTCCATTTGGGGAGTCAGATACCTTTTATCACTGCGCGAAATATGTAAGACGATGCAATCATCATTTTTTATAACTTGTATGGCTTTAGCAAAGAACATTAACAAAGGTGAGATATAGTGTTAGAGTAAAGAGTGTGCCTTCAACTCCATACGTATTGTCGCGAACGTGCAAATAAGTATATCTATTATTTTTAAATTTCATAAATTAATATTATAATCTAAGTACTTTACAATAATTAATTAACATCAAAAAACCAATACTATACAAATAATACATTATTTACTATAACCACTTAAAAGTATCCTTTCGAGCATGCATAAATGTTACTATATAAAATTAAAGAAAATTAAAAGTATTATATCTACTAGTAACAGAAAAAAACTACAATACATTTAGAGAAGCTTCCTATAAGCAAGGACAGAGGTGTGCAAAAATCCATGCTTATTTTAAATATTTTGAATAAGGTGAAACAAATTCATTCATACCACTACAATTATTAAGTACATTTTCACAATTTAAGCATCAACCTGAAATAGCGATACATATTTAAGAAAAAAAATAAAATTAATAGTTACGCAATTTCGGTGAGTTAAAGTAAAAAATAAATGAGTATAGACTCCATGCAAATAAATAAGCTTTTATTTTACAGAACTACATCTAGATTTATGTTACAATTCACTAATGTCAAAAATAAATAAGTATTTACAAGTATTAAAATATATCCAAACATGCTTTACAACATCCATTATAGATTCGCTGATCAGTTTTATACTGATTTATAGAGCAAACCACACTTACTATATGTAATTAGTGTTATAGTGTCTTTGTTATCACAACTGTATTAATGATATCGTATCAACAATGAAATTTCCAAAAAGTATATACATTCGTTTTTCTATTAATAAATAAATGAAAACTTAAAAAATTCAAAATTGTACGACGCATTAAAAACTTTCGTTACTTACATCATAATCTAAAGATCAATATCTAAATTTAATTTATATTATTAATTAAAAACCTTTTTAAATCTGATTGCCATTAATATTCTCTTCAAAAGATACGTGACTTGATTATCAAAAATAGGACACTCTGCATATTAATAAAATCGACTTTAAACTTCTCAATATATTGATTAAACATGATCTACTTCAAAAGCAACGGCGCTTTCAGAAATTTTACCAGCTAATGAGACTTTGGCCCTGGCCGGCGAGCCAGTACCCGGTCCCAAGATTTCGGTAGCCGTGCTCTTGATCTCCTGCCAGTCCCGCAATATATCATCGCTAGTTGTACTAGAATAAAATACGACAAACATTAAATAAATCTATCTTCACAATAATTAAAATAATAAAATATCTTACCTCGTAGCGGTCACCGTGAACCTTATCACGTACTTCCCGTGCAGCGCTGCGGGCACACAATGCACGCGTCCCCTCGAGTTCATCTTCTTCAGCAGACGCTCCGTCAGCGAATTCTCACCGCGCAGTCGAAACACGACCATTCCCAGATGCCTCGCGGCGGGGATCTCAAAGCGCGGGTCCGCCAGCACCAGGGCTTCGAATTTCTGCGCCAACCTTACGCCCTGAAATGTCACATTAATCGTTGGAATATCACTTTTATCCTAAGACATCTTTTGTTCTTTCATTTAAGATCGATTGTTTCTGATTCACCTCGCGAATGTGTTTTTGCAACCCGGCGACACCGTAATTCCTAATGACAAACCACAATTTCAGAGCTCGAAATCGCTTGGATAGTGGTATTTGCCAGTGCTAGAAAGTGGAAGATAGGTTAGTTATTGTTGTCTGGGGAAACAAAAGCTTCGAAGTTGTACCGTGCGATAAAACTCACCATGTAGTCGATTGCAAGGCCTGTGGGACAACAAATTAACAAAGGTTTATATATCAAAGCAAAATGCATTCTCTAAAAGAGTGTTAATTAATCATCCGTTGCCATTTGGTGCAGTACATTACCTGAGTTCTCGTGCTTCAGGTAGATCGGGTCCACGTTGAATGTTCTGTGCAGAGATTGACTATTTTTCACCCTGTCAATTTTTCAAATCGATTAACTTTTTTTTCAATGAAATCTCATATTTCAATAATATTATATACTTCGTTTAATAGTATTCATCAAATAGAAAAGTTAATTTACCACATAGCAGTGCAATCGAAATGAACCATGAGCCATTTGCTAGGATTGAAAGCAAAAGAATCGGCGTATTCTATACCGTCCGTCCAACCACGAAATTCTGGACAAATAAAAGCACTGCCAGCGTAGGCCGCATCGATATGTAACCAAAGACCATTCCTTTCACCTGTCAAGTTAATATATAATCAGATACTTGAATTTATCCAAAAATATCACGGACTGTTTGTAGTACTTACATATGGGACCAATTTCCGGTAAAGTATCGAAGGAACAAGCACCAGTAGTACCTAATGTTGCGCAAACCTGCCAATCCGTGACGATTAATTAACATCCATTTAAAAATATGTGGATGAAATAAAATTGAAAATTGTCTTTTTTTTAAATAATTTGTAATAAAGAAAAAATCAATAATACGGAATAAAAAAATATTAAATTTATGTAGGATATTCGATCAATACTTTCACAGTTGTTTCCATGTCAAGAAAATTCTCATGGGAGCCAACTAGATCAGCTTATTTCGCAGAAACGAGAAATATCCTTGTACAAGGTAAAATTAATTAAGGAAACCAAGTCTCATGACAATATTGTAAGAGGATCAGCATTGTTCGTCATTATTTTGTTACGATTTCAAGTTATTTTTTTTTTTTTTCTAATTTTGTATCCCAAGTAGTCAACTTTTATAAACTTACTGAAAAATATAGAAGTTTTACTATTTACTTTATTTAAATCTATTTCTGGAATGGATGTTTGTTGATTTGAAAACTACTGGAGTCTAAATAAAAAGCAAAGAGATTAAATTTTGTTAAAACTACATATGACGCATTCAATGATTTATCAAACAATTAAAAAAGTCGATAATATTTTATTTTCAATAAACTAATCAATATTAAGTAGTATTATACTTATTCTCTTTATCAATTAATTTTCACTAATTATTTGTTTAAAATCAAGATTATAATTATTGATTCCCTTTAACTTCGCCATCTCTCTATCCATTCATCATTTCTTGTAATTATTTTTACACATGGAATGCTCAATATCTTATCGATGACGTCAAGTACTCTAAGCCATTTTATTATTTTAAATAAACTCTTACTCGGCAGAATGCCGCAGCATTGTTCACCGCAACGACGGCAATGCGCGAGCGAGCAAACGCGCGCGCTCACATTCAAACTCAGAATGAACTAAATCTCCCGATGAAGTAAATGCACTGTAATCCCGTCACGGACAAGTGGCTAGACAGCTGTTTATTGTGCATTATATATCGGACGATTGGTCGATATTGTAAGCAGTGTGAGCGGCTGGAAGCAAATGTCCGGCAACTATAAGTTTGTTAATGCCGATTTCATGATTACTTGGTGTGTGCGCTCCAATGATTTAATTAGCCAAATATGCAAGATTCTATGAATGGGGCAAGCTGATATTAATAACTTGAGGTTGCATTGAAAATTTTTGCTACCTATCTTCGCCCTTTTTAATACCAAAACTTCAACGTATTACAAACGCTGCATCCGCATTACATTAATAGCGATAACTTTAACAATATCTCACGGCATCTAAATTTAAAGTGTTACTTACGAAAAAAGGTACAAGGCCTTCCTCCCGGTCACGTTTCAAAGCCTCCAGCAGTGACTCGCCCCTCATGCTGAGATTATCGTCAGTTTCGATGTATCTCATCCGCACTAATCCAATCAGCCCAGCTTTCTCCACGCTCGAATGCGCCTATAAAAAACGTTGCATCATGAGCCTCGATCGCGATCCCATCCGAACCCTGATCCCCCTACTACCATCACTACCACCACCACCAGCAGCAGCAGCACACGATAATGACCTGATCAGAGCAGTACGCGACGAGCCTTGAGTTGATTTCGGCTGGCAGAAGTTCCGGATCGTTCTCCTGCACGTCACGAATGGCTCGGGTTCTGGCGGCGAGGAGACAGACGAGGGTAGCCTCGCTGGCTGTCGTCTGGATGACACCACCGCCCGAGCCGCCAACCCGATGGAGAAAGTCCTCCGGTAGGCCGATCATCTTGCCCAGCCAGTTCATCACGATGGTTTCTAGCTCGGTGCATGCCGGACTGGAGGCCTGTGGGAGTGGTGCTTGTCAAGAAATACTCATGCGTACCAACTATCACGCTCAGATCTCATTCCGTGTAATAAAGTCTAACCTAAGATTGAATGTCAAAGTACCAAGGCAAGGATTGTTAACTCAATATAGCCAGGTGCTACACAGCAGTACTTATCACATCAACGAGCCAATCAATATAATGATTCATCAATCCACGCAATCCAAAACAACGCACCTCTCGCTCCAACCTCCTAAGGTTTCCACGAAATAATACGAAATTGAATTTACCGGCGAAATCTGATTTGCCTACACGCGTACACCCCTTCGTTTTCTCTATTTTTTCCTCGCACATCCTTGATAAAACGATCAATCCCGAAACATAGCGCGCACGGGCGCTAAACCTATAAAGCCCGGAAAGCGGCGTCGGCGACTGGGGGTGGGAGGTATTAGCTACTTACCCAGGTGAAACCTAAGCAATTAATTGCATCAGCCAGCATGTCGGCGAGAAGACTCGCCGGCGAATTCAGCGCTGGAAAGTAAGCGTGCATGTGGGGGCTCTGCCAGTGGGTGACGCCCGGCATTATGCACTTCTCAATGTCGTCGAATATGTCCTCCCAGGGCTCGCCCTCGGCGGGCGCTGACTGCGGCAGGATGTTGCGCAGGTAGCCCGGCGAGACGGACGGGTAGACACGGCGCTTGCGGATGTTCGCCAGATAGTCGGCTATGTAGTCCACCATCTCTTTGCCTGTGTGGGCGAAACATTAAAGCATGCATTTTGTGGCTTTGATATGCAAACTTGCAAAATTTCAAACACGAAACCAAACGAAATAATATAAAATTGAATCTTTAAATCAATTGAACCATAATTGAAACGAATAAAGCTCCAATTGACCACTCCCCATTATTTTTATAACTTTCCTTAGCAAAAGCAATTGAAAGGTAAATATTTAATGTTACTCATTCCCACCAATCCAATTCGCAAACATTTCCCTGGCCCGAAAACAAACTCCCATTCGTGCGACTGTCTCTCGTTCTTTTATAAATTAAGAGTTTCAGCGAGAAGGTCTCTCTCACTCCAGCGTCAACGATGGGACGATCGATCGATTAAAATCAAAAAAGCCGAGAGAGCGAGAGCATCCCCATCCCGGGACCGGTAGTGAAAGCACGCGGAAGAAAGCGATAAAGGTCGAACCGGAAATCGTTTTACGGAAGAGCCCGTAATGAATAGAAGAACGAAGAGAGAGAGAGAGAGAGAGAAAGAGGGAACGACGGAGAAGTAGAAACGTTCCTCCGTCTCGCTACGTCGAAACGTTCGCGCAGCGATTATCCGATGGTCGGGAACTATCGTCTTTTAATTAAAAATAGACGTGGACAAATAGCGTGTATTACCGGGTAAAATGCTTACAAACACTTGTTCGGAAAGAAGACTTAGTCATCGAGGGCCAGTGGCAAAAGAACGCCTGCGGGTGCGTGTATTGTGTGGTTGTCGAGATAAGGCGGGAAAATTGCGAACTCCCGTCGCTACTGTGTACAATTTCAAGTCCCTTCTGTTAATTCTTTTCTTCGTTAAGGTTTCTATTTGAATCGTCGTGTTAAATATGATATGGTAATCTCAGTTTTACTCATGAATAGTTAAGTTAACTTTACTTTTAATAAAGTATCGTTTATTTAATATTTAATAATCAGTGCGCTGTCATTTACTTTTCGATATTTACTTTTTGATAACCTGTGGGTTTGAGGAAAGTAAAGCTACGTTTCGCGTACACATAAATAAGTTCACATGCGCAGTTACATCGAATGATCCTAAACAAGCATTAACGAAAACGCAACACGACACATTAGACGAGTGTATAACCAGCGACTACTCTTCGAATGAGAACGAACGCTGATCGCAAGTAGCTCCGAGTGACATCTTATTTCTCAATAAATAACAAACGGCATCGGCGCGTCGGAATCCTCAGCGCTGCTGGCCCGATCAAATAAGGAGAGCGCGTAAAGATTGGCAAACGGCCCCCGCTACAAGCCTCCCCATGCGCTGCCGACTGCTCGCGAATTGATACAGGAGCGTTTATTGTCGGCTTAAAGGGTTCCGACGGGGGAGTATATAGCCCACGGGAAAAGACAATATCGGCTCCATAAAACCTCTGTCCCGTCTCTCTTTTATTTAAATGCACCTCGTAAGGAAAGCCAATTTATCTTATTTACTCGCGAGAGCTGCCCCCTCCGTGGATATGGACCCTGATGCGCGCTAATCCGCAGCAGCGCAGAAATTCGGAACGCGCGCGAGTACGGATTTATGCTTTTCAATTTTGAATTTAAGACGTGTAAATGGCGTTAATAAAGCGCGACTGCGCGAGAGGGGAAATGGCGGAGATATTGGTTTGGGACTAAGTGAAAATTTAGATTGTGCTAGAAGATCAATAAGAGAGAGAGAAAGCGAGGTGAGAAAGTTATTACTACAAATTGGAGGAGTACAGCCTTGAAAATGGGGATAGAATTCATGTTGGGCACTCGGAAAGTTTTGTCCAACTGAACGGTTTCAGGAAGTAGTTATCTTCAAAAAGACGAGAAAAATGTATTCGCCATTGAGCATAACTTTAGAATAACATTGAATAGTCAAATTTCTCATATTTAAATTGCATTGTACATTGAAATTTGAATTTCAAGGAAAGAATCCGACTAAAAACTATAATTTATATCAACCTAGACATAAAAACAAATGAATAAACAAAAAGTCGAGGAAAAAATTGTTGAACAACTCACCATGCTGCCGGTAATCTTCGAGATTCATACTGCTCGCAACGATATAGACTAGATTTCACTCTTGAAAAAGCTTCTCCTCGTTCAGCTCCCTTCGCGATCAATCGGAACTTCAGTCGCGACGAAATCACCGCACTCGCCTTTCTGCCAATGAGAATCCTCCGACTGTGTGTGTGTGTCGTGTGTTGTGTCTGCGTCCGGCGGCCAGGTGTGCAAGAACCGTCGTCGGCCTCCTCTCGAGTCCCACCTTACAGGACCCAAATCTCGAAGTTCCGGTCGCACCGTTTGACGCGCATGGGTGGTGAGCGACGCAGTATCCTCACCTCGAGCACACACACTCTATCTCTCGTCTTCGCGGGCGCGAAGAACCGGCAAAAGTTGCGAGCGAGGCACCTGACGCTAGACAAGAGAGAGATATATGGCTGAAAGAAGAAAAGGTGAGAGAGGTAAGAGTCGCCGGAGAGTCGGATGCGCCGGATCTGATCGTGAAATCGCGAGTGGTTAGGCTCTTAACCGTGGTGCGTGCATGTACGAGCGAGCGAGCGACGCAACGTGTCGGGGCGGGGGAATCTTTGCGGATGTGACGAGAAAGAGTGAGAGAGAGAGAGAGAGAGAGAGAGGATTATTTGTACGGATTCGCACATCGATCGGCTGTCATTGAGTCCGAGCTTATTAGGGTAGTGTCACAGGCGCGTCATGGCCTAGAGCTAAATACTCACTTTCGTCACGTTTCGATTGATTCGAGCGAGCGCGTGCCAATGCGACGACTAGTTTTCCGCGTGCCGAGCTACGAGATTTTTATTGGGTCGCGAGGGGCGCAGCTGCTACTGTGTATCCTATGGGATATATAACTGCTCATGTTTATTTTTTCAGAGATCGGGCGAGGTGGAAGGTAATTGGGTGGTTTTGGAGGGTGTAGCTGCGATGCGTAATGTTCGTCACTGTTAATTGTTGTGATGGCATTTTGAAGGAGATATAGTAATATTTGTAGGTAGGATGACTTCAAGTGCGATCATTTAGATTCAAAATATTAGTATATTATTTTTCTAACATTTTGTTAACGTTGCTTATAATCCTATATGTTTGTAAACCGATTTTTATTTATCTGTGCAATCGAGCTAGATTTTTTAACTTACCTATAATGGTTATACTTAAATTTAGAAAGAACTTAATAGAAACTAATGTTTTCTGTATAAATGAAACTTGAATTGTTAAGTGTGATGCTTTTGCGCGACCAATTTAATGCCATAGAAGCAAATCATCTAAAATTAAACAAAGGAATACCACGCTCGTATACCTGTCCTAATCTTTACCCAGCTGTATCAAGAAATCGTCTAAACGACATTACAATTGGCCAAGATAAAAGTCTCGACTCGTGCAGAGAATACAAAAAATCTAGAAATAGTCAATTAAAAGTTAACTATTCAAGAAAATTTTCAAAATTGTCTACTCTTCTAAATTTTCATTACAATTGTTTAAGCGCGTAGATTGTTGGGGATATGAATGTACTTATAACAGGAATACTATCAGCAAAGAAATGAAAGATTTTTTTTTTAATATTTTTATACTTTTTAACAGTTTTGTCCTTGAGATAGTGGTATTTAAGGATGATATCTTGGTCGCAACCGCAGTTTTAGTTTTTGTCTGTTTTAAATAACGTTTTATTAATTTGATAATCAAGGAGTTAATATATGTAACAAATATATACTAGAAGGAACATAAAACAATTTTTTTCAGACAAACTTAGGCAATAGTTAATAAAGCTTATTTTGTTCGTGAAGAAATTTCAAGACGAGTATCCATGGGAAAATTTATGATATGAGTTACCAGTACGGCACAATATCAATTTGTTCATTAAAATTTGACTTGCTTTTCTTAAACAAATTGGTATTATTATATTATTCCGTAATAATAGTATTCCTTACTGGTAACTCGTATCATAAATTTTCCCATGGCTACTCCCCTTGAAATTTTTGCACCAACAATGTAAGCTTTATTTCGTTAAGATTGGATAAAAAACAAAAAAATTTAGGGAACTTCAATGGAAGTTATTGTCTTTAATCGTAACAATATCATAGTAACTATTGCCTGAATTTGTCTGAAAAAAATTTTTTTATGTTCCTTCTAGTATATATTTGTTACATATACTTACTCTTAGATTATCAAATTAATAAGACATTATTTAAAAATTAAAAATTCTAAAACTGCGGTTTCGACCAAGAGATCTACCTTAATAGATTCTTATAGCATAATCCCTTGAGCAGATGCCATTGTCAATTGTTACTGAGAGAGAGAATTAGAAATTTTTTGATTAATTAAAAAATTATATTAGGCTATATGTAAAACGAAGACATTATTTGCCCCTTAATAATATACCCTATCATCCTGTAACGTTTCAAATCGATATTCTAAATCGTCTGAAAATGTCATTTGAACGAAATTTACAAACCAATCCAAAATATTCAAATTCCATTTTCAGATGATTTAGAATATCGATTTGAAACGTTACAGAATGGTAGAGTGCATTATTACGAAGGGTAATGATAACTTCGTTTTGCATGTATCCAAATATATATGTTTATTAATTTATTGAAAACTGCGTACATCGCTCGGTTATTTTTAAAAGTTAAACAAAGCTTACATTTTATCCCGTGATCTTGATCTGCTTAATGTAACATTATCAATGACGCAAGATAAACAATTGGCTTTATAACAGGAATCGTATGATATATAAACAGTAGCATCATAAGAAATGTACCCGTAATGACAGTTTCATTGATTTTATTAAACGTAGTATAATAGGAAAACTGTAGAAATCTATAACACATAATATTTTATTGAATTGAAAACACTTTCCTTGTTTTATATAGCATCTTATTAATCCCTGATAACATATGTTTAAGATTTTTTTAATTTTTTATATTATTTATCTATAAATAAATTATATTACTACATTTTTGCCCACAAAAATTTTCCTTTGTAAGAGCATAAAATTATGTTCATATTTTGAGGTAAAAATTGGCAATCATTCGCTTTTTACTTTAATTATACAAAATCAATATTATTTATTTGATTCTTATTTTATTAGTTTTATAATTTACTAACTGTAAAATAAAAAAAAATCTAGTCTAAATGCTTCGATATCGATATTAAATCCACATTTTTTTCTAGCGGATTCACGTGACATCGAAAGCCGGGCCGAAATTTTAGTTAATACTATACCTTATCGTATGCACATTTAGATAATGACAACGCAATGCAGGTGAGCGTCACAGTGAATTGACTTTCGATTCATCTCAAGGCTTACGACCTTCACGGAGCCACGCATTTATTAAACATGCTGGATTTTCCGTGAAACGATACGAAAGATATCAACACGTGCGCATGTAAATTTATTGAGAAGCTTTCCTTTTAAAAAAGATTACAAACGCGGAAGTCCCAAAAGTGATGATTACATGTGCCGGGCTGTGGAATTTCGCGCTCAACTATTGGATTTACTCGAATCTTTTGTATAAGCGAAAAAATAGCAAGTGCTCACTTTAAATCTTCAATATTTTTCAGCGACCAGGTCGTAAAAAAATTATTATTTTTCACGATTTATAGCCAAAACTGTACCAAAGTTGGGGTTCGATTGTAAAATTCGAACCGATTGTGATTATGAACTTAAATTAAAATGATCAAACGTTATCATCGTATAAAATTTAATAATTTATTTCCACGGCTCTGCTATCAAGGAAACATGAATCTGATAACCAACATTGAGGATTTAACAATTTTCACAGCCGCAAATCTGTGTTATCTGTAAACGTAATAAACAAAGAAATAAAATGAAAGTCTCGAAAACATCCTCGACCACCTTAATTTCTGCTTACGCGCACGTAAAATAGTATTTTATGGAAAAAGATTTCTTTGCAGAGGCGCGCGACTCTATGCTTAACCCAGGGAGGGGACAGTCGATATTATTAAAAGCACAGCCTTCTGCCGCTTCCGCTTCCGACTTTTGTAATTTCCCGTGGCTTTACGAGATGTTCGTTTCCTTGCATTTTGCCGTTAAATACGCACAGAAAAAAAAAATCCGTCGATAAGAAAAAAAGTCAAGAACACCGTTTTTTTCTAATTACTCCCATGTTAAAACATTCTTGAAGTAAAAATTGGACGAAAATTTCAACAAAAAAGTATCTCCACGTACCTTCTCACACGAGCCACCAGCAAGATCACTTCTCTTCTCGCGGCGAACCGCTCCCCTCTCTCTCTCTCTCTCTCTCTCTCTCTCTCTCTCTCTCTCTCTCTCTCTCTCGCTCTTGGACACTGCCTCCCTCTCTATCGCAAACCAACGGGCGACTCGACGCGAGCACTCGCGAGAAGAAAAAGAGCCGCGACGCGAGAACTGTGGAGACGATACCCACGGTGCGGCGCAGGTATGGGCATCGCCGCAACAAGTGGCGGCTTTTATACAAGGGAGGTCCTCACGCGAGCAAGCGCGCGCACCGAGGGAGGAGAGAAGGAAAAAGGGGCGCAAGCGCTTCTCGCTCCTCTGGGAGAAGAGAGAGAGAGCTTACGCACTGCGCGCGTGTGCGAATTAATTTTGTGCGATCGAAATGTCGTGTTTTACTTTTATCTTTAAGTTGCGGAATTGGAGCGGTGTAAGGATAAGATGTTGTGAATTCTTATAGCGGAGACCCGGGTAAGTTGGTACGCCCGGGCAAGACAAAACAGCCAATTTTCTTGGATATTATAATAGATGACACTAAAACAATAGTGAAAATTGATAGAAAACAATATTTGTTACTATGCGCTAGTATGATTTGGGTGCCCGCGCTAATCAGGATGATAATATAGGTGAAATTCCTTTTCAGCGCCAATTCTTACGATTTCATCAAAGTAAGTAAACGTCTTAACTTTGGCTTTCAGATGCTTATTTATATTTAAAGAAGTCGTCATTATAATTGAGTTATTCATTGTATTAGATAATTATTTTTAACAAATTTTAAAAATTATTAGTGCCGGGCAAAACAGCACTATACAAATACGAGGAAAACTGATCGTGGCAGTTGAATCGCCAAGATTTACGTAGTAAAGGCGACAGAGGTAAACCATAAGAGGGATTGTTATTATTACTATTGCTGCACGCCCTTTAAAGGTTCTGTACGTTATTTTTGTATGTCTTCAGAATAAATGAAAGGGATGTTTCATCTTGCCAGGCTGATTTTTCGATCCAGCAAAAACTACTTTCGTTTTTGTTGTTATGCAGAATTTTATTACTCCTATTTTTGCTTAGTATAGTTTTATATTCTTTTTTGTTATTATAAATCCTTGAAGAATATTTATATTATTTTAAAATACGTTCTTTTTTATTTATTGTTTATTAACGTTTTTCCTTAGGTGTGCCGTCTTGCCCGGGAAGTGTTGGTGATTGTAGAAAAAATAGCAAAAGAAATTGCAAAAATGAAAAAACTTACTAGATTAAAGATATATCTTCATTATCGGAAAGCTTTAATAACCAATGTCACCAGCTTCTAAATATCAAAAATATACCTTTTAAATCATTTTTAATTGTTTAAGAATGATCACGACATTGTTATGTAAGTTTCTATTATCAAATTTCAGCGAGTCGAGCGTCTTGTAAAGTAAAAAAAGCAAGTATTTCGTTTATAGTCAAAATATAAGCTAAACAATTCAATTGAAAGTTATATGGGCAGAAAGCCAGGTTTTTTCCTTCAAAATAGTATGTATAATTCACCTAATTCGGCCAATCTGTAAAGAAGATGTGATCCAATAAATATGAGAAGATGTGAAATCCGTATGACTTTCACCAAGTCATTAATGTGTCCCTTTTGTGAGAAGAAACTAAAAATAAGATTATCAATAATCAATTTCATTGATCGAAATGAATTTTTTGTCTAATCTACGGCAAACTCCCATATAGAATTGCAAAATCATTTATAGAATGCATTATAAGTAATGTAAAATAAATTCCTTTATTTCCTTTATACTTCAAATAAGTCATAGGAGTTAATAATTAAATAAAGTTTTTTATATATTTAAAAACCTAAATTTTATTAATTCTTAGAGTTAATGAGTTTTCTTGTACTATTTTGTCAATATTGGCCGAATTTAGTAAGCTGTCAGCTAATTAGGCCAAAACACTTGTTTTACACTTTTGTACCCTACAAAACCAATATGGCATTTGGGGCGTTCCTAATTTTTTTCTTGGTAGTATACTTTAAAGCCTTTCTCGCCATTTTTACTCAAAGCATTTACAGAAGGAGGAAGAAAATATTCCGTTTAAGGTGGTCGAATTACCCCAAGTAACCTTAGATTTAGTCACTTGGATTAAAATACTTTGGATGCTAGATTTTTAATTTGAATATAATTTTAAATTATAAATGATAAATTTATACTATAAAGATCAGTAAGTGTATTCAATAGTATATTTAGAGGTCAATTTTGAATAATCTCAAAACAGGATACGTCGATAGAAGTAAGCTGCAATGTGTTATTATGCACTGCAGGAGGTAAAATTATTATGAATACGTAATTTTGAAATACATACTGATAACTGATTAAAGAGATAAATTAAAATTTTAATTACAAAACGTTTAATATGATGATAGCTTTCAATTCATTCGAACGAATAATTGTAGAATAAAAAATGTTTTCTTAGGAAAAAATCTGCATGAAATTTCTGCAGACATTTCTACGAGAAATCCTGCGAATGTACTTGTAAGAAATTTCTACAAAGTTGTTGCCTATCAGAAAAATTCTACAGAAATTCCTGCAGATTTGTTTCATACACGGGATAAAAATAGAAAAGTCATCCAAAACGTTTAAAAACTATTTATATTGAAAATATCTTTTTTTAAATATGATGATAAATGAATACGAGTAATTTACCCAACCATTTAATTTTATAAATTAGCGATTAAAATTTTATTGAGGGAAATATTATATTATTTTATTTTAAATTTGATTATTTTGGAATACGCACGATTAACTTGCGATTCCCATAATATGTAAAATTATCATTCACACGATACCTTTTTTTTATTTCTAAATCCTTACACATTTTAGACACCTCTGTATGTGGCAAACAAACTAACTTATTGCATCTCTTCTTCTCGTAAAAAATCTCTTAAATATACGTGAACCAGTTTCAGTTTAATTAAAAGTATATCTTTTTAGAGTCTTTTTTAGTTTGTACAATTGCATTCTAAAAACATCCGAAATGACTTTTAAATTTCAGCCAAATTATTTTTGTATTTAACGTAAAATAAACGAAGAAAATTATCTTTAAAAAGACTTTAAATGTCTAAATATACTATCCAATTTTATTTATAAAAAGCCCCATTAAGAATATAACAGTCCATTTCTGAAAAACCAACAGCCAAATGATTAATACTTGTCGTAAGTTTTCATTAAATATGCGCTTTTTATTTTTCCTGCTTCTACTTAAAATCTACAAATTCGTCTCAGAAGGCACATTATGGTGAGCAGCTGTTCAATTAATAGTAGGTTGCTTTTGCTCTAAGGATTAATTACGAAATAAATCCGCAAAAAACCAACACACTAACCCTAAAATAGAAATTAATCTCATGAAACAAATTTCACTAATTCAATATTTAACTGTTAACCTGTTTGAGATTAAATAAATAATATATCTCATTTCAATTTTATCTTTTTCGGAATATATACCATTTATTTGTTTGATTGCTGATAGAATATCAAAAAGAGCTTTCAAAACCAAATATTTGGAAAACTGTTACTTACTTTATTCCTTATATATTAAAGTTAAAAATTTTTTGTAATCAATGTTTACTTATTACGTAAGGGTTAGGTACGATAAAGAAGTATTTCCATTAGATGGGAATAAACATGAAAAGAAGATTGTTAGAAAATGATTATTTATTTAATGAAATTTCAATTGATTGCTTCAATGCATTTTCATTAATAGGGGAGACCCGGGCAAGACGGTACGTCCGGGCAAGACGAAACACCTAATTTTCTTGGATATTATAATAGATGACACTAAAACAATAGAGAAAATTG
>JAPYZP010001800.1:0-15583 GCA_030522985.1 Torymus sinensis | reverse complement strand
ATATATAAAAAAGCAGCTATCGCGCGCGTATATAAAAATCGCATCGCGTTATAGACGCACGCACGCGCGTCACCCAAACGATCTATAAGCGACAATAAAGTAGGAGGAACCGAACGCGTCATCGCGCACACTCTCTCGAAAACATGTATATAAGCGACTAAAAAGTGGTCCGTGATGCAACGACATGCTCGCGTTGGGTAAGATTGCCGTATGCGCTGCTGCTGCGTGTACAAGTATACATACAAGCTTGTATAAAAGTATCGTCTTCTCTCGCCGCGGCGACGCGTGCAGGTGTATATATATGTATAAACAGACGGGGCGCGCGCGCGGTGTATATATGCACAATCGATATCGGAGCAACAAGTAGCGCGCGCGCGCGGACCGGTGCATACGATCTGCGCGCATCCGAAGCGATCGGAGAGAGCTTGTGTACGATATACCGACTGGCTTATCCTCTTGGGTTTTCCACGGGGAAACGGTATGTAAAGAACGCTGAGTAAGCGGGTAATTATATGCTTGGAAAAAGGTTGGGAGATGCACGGGGGGAACACATGCGAATCGAGTAGTAAAAGGCGAGTACGTCGAGACCCTCGTATATACACGTGCGCGCGGTGGTACTATAGAGCTGCAATGTCAAGTTCGCGCTTAGAGTTGAAGAGATGCTGTACATAATAGGGATAAGAATTCCGCGGCACTCACCTTTATCATTCCGACGACGCGGGCAAACGTTGATCAACGGCACGGTCATCTATACTCGCGCTGATGGGGCCCGCGACGAGCGCCAGGGCGGTCCGCCTCTGTCCTCGGTAATCTTCCTCTTGGTCCACTCCGTCTTGACTGTAAATATCCTGCGCGAACCAGAATCTCTCTTCTCACTGTGTGTATCTCTCTCGTTCTCTTTATTTATCTCTGCTCTTTCTTTCTTCAACAAGAAGCAACTCTGCGCGCGCGGCCACTGCAGCAGTGCGTCCTGATCCTCTGCTCTCGACGTACTGCTTATAAGTACTACGTAGCAGTTCTCTTTCTCTCCTGCATATAAGCGTGCGTGTCTGTGTGTGTATATCTGTCTCTCTGCTGCGCTGCGCACGATGCTTGTGTGTCTCTCGGTCGCGCGCTCACTTGCGGCGACGCTGCTGGCTCGTGCTCGACTCGAACTCTCGAACGCTTGCGCGCGCGCGCCTCTCTTCTGTATATACACACGCGGGCGTATGCACGAGCGAGAGAGAGAGAGAGAGGCGAGATGCACCGCTCGCTCGCTCGCACACACTTGCACGCGGCCCGTCCAATCGCGCGGCTTCTTTGTTCCGGTGCTGCTGCTGTGCAGCTCGCGTGCCGCTGCCGCGGCCTGCCTGGCTTGCTCCGTTAACCCAGCCGCTGCCGGGAGAAAACGCCACGAGGAGGAAGGGGCACGTGTGTCTGTGTGAGTAAGTGAGTAAGAATGTGTGCGGTATACCTCAGTCCGAGACGTGCGTATAGAGCGGCAGTGCGGAGAGAGGGAGGATGAGTCAAAAGGGAGAGAGAGAGAGAGTGGATGATAAAAATAGAAGGAGGAGATAGTGCGCAGCATAGCGTGTAGAAAAGAGAGAGAGAGAAAAGGTGTGTGTGTGTGTGTGATGTGCGTGCTCCGGCTGACCGCCGGTGTAAACATAGGCGACGACGCGCACCGCGATTTAAAGAGCGAGAGCTCCGAACAGCTGACGAGAAGAAAGGGGAATGCCTTTTGTGATGTGTGCGCGTGGATGATTATGGTGGGAGAAGGGCGACCGAGAGAAATGGGAAAATTTGACGATATTGACTATAGTCTCGCGTATTAATTACGGAGTCTTTTCTCCGTTTTCGTTCGCTCTCGTGATCGCGAACTTTACGTTATTCCCGGTGCGGCGGGCGGCGCGCGGCTTTTTTGTTGTTTTGCCCGCGAATAAATGGAACGGAATAACTGCGGCGACGTTGGGTGTTTATCTTTCGGAGGGAACGAGAGAGAGTGCGGAATTGATTGTGCACCACTCTCTCGCTCTCTCTCTCTGGCGCTCGCGATAAATAAATTTGTTAAGTGCGACGTGCGACGTTTATTAGTACGCACTTGAGCGATCTACTGGTGCCGGGAATATAAATATTCTGGGAGAGAAGGAGTTCGAAGGAAAAATATTTCTCTACAGATAAAGCTCTTGAGATTTCCCTTGAATTGCCGACGTTCTTCTTGTTATATAGTACAAGCATATAGATATATGTAACAGTTATGTTCGTCTAGAGGAAAAATTAGCTCTAAAGTGAATATCGTTTCCAGAGAACTGCGCGCGCGATTACTTGAAAACTCCTAATGCGCAACGGGAAACTTTATATTATTGTTTTTGAATTTTTGCAGAGATAAGTCAATGTGAATCACACTTTATTGTACTTATAATAATATTTTCGTAAAATCAATATTCCACGCCGAGTCGCGCTAAATCATCGCACCAAGGCGCGAAAAACAATAAACATTCGCGATTTTTAAATAAAATAATATATATCCGTATCATTTAACATAATAAAGCGGTTCGCGCTATATATACACCCGCGCGCGTACATGTATAAATTTTCATTAACTCGCGCAGAGTATCGCGAGCATTTTACTGCCACACAGTATAACTATTATCATTCACTCGAACGTAAAATCCACACGGTTACTAGAGCGTACTTTGGCTGTTAGCACTGCCGATATATATATACATACGAGTAAATCAGTGAAACGCCTCTCCGCTTGATATTCAAACGCGGTTGCATGCATTATCGGCCGCGGGGCACAATGATCCCCGGCGATCTAGATACATCTAAAACCGCGCGCCGCGGCGCGTTTTCCCTCCCTTTCACACGAACGTGCATCCGCGCGGTGCGCGAAAAAAGGAAAACATAAAGGCTACACTGCAGTTATTCTAAATATATAATACGCGGCGCGTCGCTCGCGAACGAGAGAGAGACGAACGAGCGAGAGAAGAAGGCTGCATAAACTGCGCTGCATCACACGTGGGGACATGCGCCTATCTCCGTCTCTCGCGATGATGACGCGGGGCACACACACACGATACTATATATTGAAGGAAGACCGCGACAGAGTATATTGACATCACGAGCGCGCGCACTCGGCCTCGCGCCGATGATAACGTGGACCGAGCGGAGCGCGAAGCGATCATCACGGACAAAAGGTTCTTCACTCCTATATGTATACGTATATATGTACGTGCGATGCAGGCGCGCGCAAAAGAGATGCGCGCGTCGAGAGAGCCCGCAGCTAATTTTACGTGCCAATGCCACAGGCGAGAGAGCGAGAATATCTTATAACGCCGCGCGCGCCGAGGTCTTTCATTGTTTTACCGGCGTTTTCGCGCGCGCGAGCGTGAGTTTGACTTTTTTTTTATCCTTGGGAACACGAGATTTTTGGGGTACGCGCGCAAATGTCCGGAATTATTTTTGGAGCCGGTCGCGCGCGCGCGCTGCTTTAAATATATATACCTGCGGGATTTTAATGCGCACGCGGCGCTGATGATTATTCGGTTTTAAGACACTGCTATGCGCGCGTGTGTTTTGGGGGGTTCGGCGTTCGCGGAATTAATTCGAGCGATTAAAACGGTTCAACGACTCGTGCGATTCAGTGCCGCGGCGGGACTGCTCGAGAAGTGAATGCACTATTATATGAGGAGAGAATATGTGTGTGAGCGTGTGTACGTGTGTGGGAGGATGTGAGAGAGAGAGAGAGAGAGAGTAAATGTTAGATTGATAAATATTGTCGAGCTTAATGAGATAAGGGGAATATCAATTTAAGATAAGTTTAAAAATATATTTACAAGCCTCGGCGGTTTTGGCTCATTTATTTCAAAAATCGCGCGCGCGGTTCCGCTCGTTTTATTTTTGTATAAGCGCGGAATAGAGCTATATAATGTAAGCTGAGTTACACAAACTGAAATTTTTGATTATTTTCTTTTTGTTGATACGTAGCCGCGTGCGTCAAGTACTTTCTAAACAGAAATATATCTATAATACAACGAGGAGCGTGAATCGAAAAATATTTCAGTTGCACTTATCGAAGCTTCCGTCAGCAATGTTGTTGCTTTGCAATATAAATGTGCTTTGAGTTTCCGTGCCTAATCTTGTTTTAAAGCGAATTAATACAGGTACGAGCTTATACACCTCGTCGTTTTACTGTTATTTTGAACTTGCATATAGATACACATTTTTCTTACTTTCATTAAAAACGATTATGTAATTATATTATACAGTAGGACCTGTTTTCATTATAATTAGAGTATATAAGGAAAGTGCCATGAGAAAACGTATCATATCAATTTTCATTTTTATATTTTGGTGTAAATATAGGTATCATTATATCATTTGAAAGGATTGCTTCGAATATGTTACGATACATATACAAGTAAAAGATTATTAACTAAAGAAAAATGTTAACTGTTTTCCCAACAAGTTCAACAAGTCAACAAATGATTTTCATTATAAAATCTTTTAAAATATACTTCGTATCTGTGAACCGTGTTTTTACAAATAAAATGATTAAATTGTAATGTTACTATCACGTTGTCGTAAATAGATGTAAGTAGCAAATACATATCAGATATATTATACTGAGGCGAGCGCAGCGTTGTCAAAAATTATACGTACTTTAAAAACAAGTTAATTTAAAATACGACTACACGCATAAGAAAAACAAGATAGTTTTAAATTTAAAATGTCGGTTATATTGTTCGTTTTGTTACCTACTATAGGTAATATAATGCTACAAAGAAACCAGAATTTTAATCCTATTCAAATTTTTCGAACAATGAATTAGTCATTTAAGTTATTAAGTTGCAATTTGATAATTATTGTGCAAAATTTAGTTATGTTTATCAAAAAATTTCATGGTTATAATAATAGTAGCTAATACACATGGGAATATTAATGTATTTCTAAAATTATAATCCCATTTTTAAATAATTTCCTTTTTCTGATTACAAGCATGTCGAAATAGCCTAAGTGCATACAAACATGACATATATTATGAACAATATGAAATTGCATATAGATAAGATTATGCACTCTGAACCGCTCCTAACATCAATAAACTATAAACAAAAGATTCATAAACACATCAACTGTTTCAAAACCTTTTTACTTTACATACTTTTCGTTCTCAAAATCACGTAAACAATTTCTTTCGGTTCAAAATTAACAAGTAAAATTAAAAAAAAAAATAGTACAAACACTAAGGTATAAACATGTCAAATCGTGGTGGTGGTGGAAAATCAACATCAAATCCGTCAAGAACTCGCGGGAAAACATCCCGATCAGCTAAGCCAGCACCAGCTCCGTCTCGACCCTCGCCACCTCCAAGAAAAGGGTAGGTTTCATCGATTTTCAGGAAAATCCTAATTTGAATTTCCCGCCTTTACACATGCAATAATAACGCGGTAAGTTCAAATGGCTCATTAAACACCTAGCCTAACATATCGGACACCACCCTGTTATCTTCATCTTAATTTAATAATAATTCGCCACCTCATCCCGATGGAATTGCACTGCTCCACGTACCTTGTTATTTCCCGAAGAAAATTTATCGCGAAAAACAATATCGCGCAATACTTTTTTAGATCTCGTAACATAACGCACTTTTCCGCGCACATGCGACTTTGGCATTGTGCCAGGCAAAGCCTCGCGCGTGTCAATTTGTCGGGTGATTTTGCGGAAAGAGCCGTGACGTGCAGCGCAGGCGCACTTTTGCCCAAAGTATCTCCTGTTTATCATCGTTTTCACTGAAAATTTCCCGAAAATTTACATCACCAACTGCAATTGCACTTGGTGTGGTGTATGTATCTCGAGGATGCGCGAACGATCGCGCGCGCGCGATGCCAACCGTACTGAAGTGAACGTCGTATGAGTTGCGCCCACGTGCCGACGTCACTTCTGCTGGCGGCTTCTAGAATGTCGCGTTGACCAATGAACGCGCGGACCAAGTCTCCCACAGTCCCACCCCGTTGCGTTGCGTAATCATGCTGCCAGCTTCGGGCCGGAAGTTTAAAGAACGAAGCCAGAGCGCCGGACGGCCGAGAACTCAGTCGCAAGTTGAAGCTCACTGAGTTGCAACGTGTTTTATAGACCAAGTGCGTTATTAAGCGCCCTTGATTTTTGCGAGACCTTGTGTTGTTAAGGAAAACTCGGACCAAAATGCCACGACGTGGACGAGCATCCGCACCCCCCGCAAGGACGTAAGTACAGCACATCCTTTTTTCTGCTTCGCGTATTTAGCGGGTTTTCGGTAAAACACGCGCGTGCAAAATGTTGCGACACGGGATTTTGCTAGAATTCTTGAGCGTCATCCGCGGATCGTTACGTCACATTTCACGCGGTCACTATCGAGACAATGTGATTGACACTGATAGAGATAGGTCCAAAGGGCACATTCTTGAGTCGGCTGCTATACGAATGTAAACTTTGCATCACGTGTCGATGGTACTTGCATAATCATCAAGCTAATCGTCTTGATTGTTGGTTATGTAAACTATGACTATATTTTATTTTAACGTAGAGATAACAATGAACATAAAGAAAATTGCTTGTACACTCTCTCTTTTAACAAAGAAGGGTTTCTTAATTGATGACAGCTTTAATGAGTAATCGAATATGTAGCATTGTTGACACTGATCATTGAACTTGAGCCAACTAAAGTAAGAAAAAGAGTGGTTTAACTATATTGATCTCTCTCACACTCTGATGCAATAATTTCACATTTTATAATTTATTGACCATTTTGTTTCTAAATTTCAGTGTCAGGCCTATGCAGGCCCGTGCAGCTCCTGCTCCTGCTCCAGTAGCAGCCCACCCACCAGCGCATGCACCTGCTGCTACACCCATGGTTGCTCAACCAGCTCAGCAGGGACCCTCGCTAATGGGACAGATGGCTGCTACTGCTGGTGGTGTAGCCATTGGTTCCGCAGTTGGACATACCATGGGCCATGCCCTCACAGGAATGTTCAGCGGTGGATCCAGCGAGGCTGCAGCAGCCCCAGCTGCAGCTGCGCCAGCAGCTGCTCCGGGTGCTGCTGCTCAGCCCAGTGGAGCCTGTGCTTGGGAGATTAAGCAATTCTTGGAATGCGCTCAAAACCAGAGTGACCTGTCATTGTGCGAGGGTTTCAATGAAGCTATTCGTCAATGCAAAACTGCTAATCGTGAGTATTCACTTTATAATTATAAACCTAGTTTCAGAAGTTAAAACGAAATATCGTAAGTTTAATAAAGTAAGAATATAAAATTTTTAATTGTAAAATATTTTTTTCTGTTGCAGATCTAGCCATCTAAAAATGGAAAAACTAGTTAATTCAATTACTGATTGGAAATCTCTTTGCAAAGCAACAAAGTTGTTGAAATTGTTCAGTTTTTAATTTTTGTATAGTCCTATATTTTTATTTACACTTGTTTCAAGATATTCCGGAAGTAATACCTCATTACTTGTAAACTGAGAAATAAAATTAGTTGTAATCTTACTCCAGAAAATGTGTTTTATTTTACATAAACCTTAACAATAAAATTTATTTTAATGCATACACAAATTTTGATTTAGAATTAATATAAGTTTTCATAGGGATGACATAATCAATTCTTGTAAATAGTATTGCATGTTTTACACTTTTTGGAAGTACATTGATATTTCTATACGATTGCGGCATATAATTTAGAGAATAAGGCGTTGTTTAGTAGGACCAAATAATTATTGAGTCATAATAATATAAACAAGATAACTATGTTAGTATTTCTACAGTTAATTTAATAATATTCACAAAAATAGACATTCATTTGAAAAATATTTTTATATACAACTTTTAAAAACTTTTTGTTAATGATTAGTCACTCTTTATAATTTAAATATACATATGTTGAAATAATTTATTTTTAATTCATTTATAATTTACAATTGCCATTTCAATTTAAATTATAATCTAATTATAAATTAGTCATCATAGAATAAATGAATTTTCATGCATTCTATATTATTTCACTATTATACTACTTTTTGTAAATGCAATGGTAAAAAGGAATTTTATAGGTTTGTTTCATGCATACCATATCATTCTTTTATTGTTAAACATTCAAATATTACAGAATGAAGTTCTGTATTTTATTATGACTCAAAAGTTAATGGTTAATTACAATTTAAAACAATGAATGCAATCGTTTTTTATAAAAAGAACTTTTTTCAGCTGTTTATACAAAATGATTATTATGACCTGATGTATTTAAAAGTTTAAGATATTTTATTTAAATGATTTTTGAAACGTTATAGAGATGTTGTCATCATTCAACCAGTACCCCGACAACCTGGTATGTTTGGTACATTCGCAGGGACTGCAGCTGGAGTTGCCGCGGTATAGTTACTAATTTTACATAAATACGCAGATTCTAAAGAGGGATGTTATAACATTGGATATTACAGGGAACAGTTATTGGTGATAAAATAACAGGAAGAAATGAGTCTGATTCTTCAGCATCAGCACCTCCTGCAGGTGCACTGCCAGCTGGCCCTTGTCAGTATGAAGAACAACAGCTTCTTGGCTGTGCTCAAACTCAAGCTGAATTACGACTATGTGAATCCTATAAACAGGCTTGGATGGATTGTTTACGGAGATATAGTATGTTATGCATTTTGTCTGATTTTTATCATCAAATCGATAAGGTTATCAAAGGTTGTTGAAAATTGTCAGTAAAAATGTTCATCAAACATATCAATATGAAAAACTCAATTACAATAACAATCTTAATTTTTGGAAGTATATGTATACTTTCATATATAAATATAGATTTATTCAGCAATTTTGTCAGCAAAAGTATTAAAATTATTTGCCCATTTTTTATTAAATAATTTTTCAAAATTCTTAATATTTCCTTATTCATAATATAACAGTTATAAACTAATGAAGTAAGAACTTAGTTGAAAAGTTAACTTGCTTAACAAATAAATAATTATTGAAATCAAATGTAATGTTGTACATTTACATAAGTCCAAATTTTTAACTTTGAGATATCTAGTAACATTGTCATTTTGTACAATTATTTTTTTATTTATTTCGTTTATACAATTATTGAATATTATTATAAATAAAAAATTAAATATATATCATAGAATTTTTATTGTTTACTTTTATATATTAAAATAAAAGATGAATACATTATAACAATTTTTTAAATGAAAGCTACATTTTATAAATAAAAATTTCGATATAAATGGTCAACATAAAATATGTGTCTATGTACATTTGTTAGAAAATAGAACATTTCAATAATAATTCATGTAACCTTTCCGATTTGAGATAAAATTTTCTATACAATAAAATAGTTTGTATTTTAAAAAATATCAAGTATTTCAAATTTATAGTTTGACTTTATTGCAGATCCGAGATAAGTACAAAATAATGGCGAGAAGAGTTGTACTACCAATAATTAGAAATTCGAAAAAATCTGTAATAAAGTCAATATTCTCTTATACGCAATTGGATCATTTTCTAATTACTTTACTCAGATATTTTAAATAGGGATTTTCACAAGCGACTAAATACACTCCAGCGAATAATAGTTTTCATAAAATTAACGCGTTTTAGAAACGAACGTTTATTGAATTAGAACGGGTGCCGTAAATAGTTAAGAGGAAATGGTAGACTATCTTTTATCCGTATTCAAGACCCGTAAAACGATGAAACCAGCAAAAGTAGCCACCGCAATTCCAATTCCCGCTTTCCACCAGACGACAGAATCTCCTTGCATCAATCCAAATTGTTTCATGTGTCTGAAAATACAATAACTATCAATAATTTATAAAAGTATTTTACTGCATTGCTTTATCACTTTTTAGTAAAACGAGGAACGTGAGTATGTCTTCAACCTCTTACTAAAGACTGAAAAGCTTAATTATTTCAAAATATCTATTGCGAATGTTAATAGTAAATGACATCTATAAAATAAAGTATAAAGCCTGTCATGCTCATGCAGTCGCACTGTTATTTTTATATACAGCCTATTATTTCACTCTTTTTAGTAGTAAATGTAGTTAACAAAAATGAGCTTGGCGAACTAAGAAAAAAAACACATTAAAGTTAAGGTGAGTTTGAAAGAAGTTTCACGTGAAAACGAAGAAACGCAACGAAACCTTGCGACAGAGCTCCACCACTGAGTTGGTGACGGTTTGAGAAGCAACATGTGCACCATACGCCTCAATGGGCTGAAAAAAGAGAGCCAACATCGTACTTTGTTATGATCGGAAGCTCTGTTGGCAATCAAGAGACGCGCGATAGAAAATGGTATGCCCTCAAATGTAAAGAAGTGTAAATGAAATGTTCGAACAGTGCTCACTGACTACAATGATGTCTTACAAAAACATTTATTTGTGTAATTTTGAATATCAGACCAACCTGTGTTTGTAAAACAATACCCACGCTGCTTGAAAGCGGCTAAACATGAAATTGCTTTTTATTAGTATTGACGAAAACTTGTGGTGTAGAGAAAAAATAGAAAAGAAAAAAGTATACAGTAAGGGATAATCAAAAAGCAATTTTGTCTATTGGAATACCAAGGCTACTGTAGGTAGTTTTGTATCATTAAATTGTGTATATATAGAAATGGAGTATGTAATGAAAGATAAATAAAGTTAGAATAAAAATACTACTACTTTTAAACCAATTTTCTAAATTGATTTACCTTTGTATTTTAAATTATGCAATTGAGTGTCTATACATATTATGTGTATATAATATTAATCGTCTTAACAAGGAGAAAGAACTATAATATGTAATAAAATCAATTTTTATATTCTTATTTCATATATAATATATAATAATGAATTAAATTATCGAAATATATATATAATGAAAAAATTGTTTTATTAAATTTACTTACGGGAAGGCTGCCATTGTAGCCAGTTTTATGAAAATTTCACGACGTACGGTACGTGAAACACTGTAAGGCTGTGGGGGCATAAGTTTGTACTTGCTGCAAAAACTTGCTGGTTGTAATAAATACTCCTGTTTTACTTCTGAGAGGTCGCTTTTGTTTGCTATTATTAACACGGGAATCTTACTTTCAGCAAAATATTTCTGGAAAAATAAAATTGGTTACATTACGAGTTCTCTAAAATTAGTTCATGTTAAAAATAGTGGAAAAAAGACAATTTAATTAGGCTAGTAATGGAATAAAAATAATAACAGTATCAGGTGTATCTACGTATTCATTAAAATTGTCAAATATATCGAAATAATAAATAAATACAAATTTGTATGTTCTAGCATTTGTATCTTCTTCCATCTTATGTTCTAGCTCGTAAATCAATTATGGAACTCATCCCTTTTTGCGGCTATTTAAAACATTTTAAAAGTAGTCTAAAAATAATTTACGGTATGATTTTGATAGATTTTTTAACGAGCTTTACGACAGTGGAAATATTCAAGAATATATAATATATGTATTATATATGTATAATATATGTATTTTTGGAAATTTTCAAGAATTGACGTTAAAAATTAAAACATTAAAATAAAATTGCTTTTTCTCGAAATATTGATGTACAGACTAAAATACATATAAAAGAGAACTTACTATATAAATCCTTGCTATGTATTCAAAAGATTTTGGGTTACTAGTGTCATAAACAAGGGCAGCAGCATCACATTGAATCTGTGCTGGAGTTAGAGCATCTTGAACGTTTAAAATATTAATATCTCTCAAAATTATAGTTTTTTCTTGCCCATACACATGAACTGTATTTACAGTGAGATGAGAATTGCTTGGTACTGTATCATTATTTAATTTCTGTAAGAATAAAATCTTAATTAATTTTAAATGTGTTTACGTTGCATAGAAAAAGTTAAAACTATTAATTTCTAGAAGTACCTCAAGCTTTGGATCAATAAATGATCTGCAAAGTGTTGTTTTTCCAGAACTTCTTGGTCCAATCACATGACAACAATAAACATTGCGACTGGACTGTTTTTTAGCCAGATCTAGTTTCTTTTCCCTTGTTACTATAACTGCTGATGTTGGGCATTCATTATTATACAAATTATATCCTAAATAAGCCATATATTCTAAAGTCTTCTTTACATTCATGTAAGTCATAAGAGCCCACTGACACATGTATCCTTGATAAGTAATCCATCCCTAAAAATGTACAAATATGTTATATCAGTTTTGAATATAAATGTAATGTAAAATAAATCTTTTTATTAATTCATTTACCTTGTCATTAGTAGCAACAGTATACTTATATTCGTCTCCCCAAGGAGGTACAATACATTTAGAAAATAATGATTGCAGTTCATGAGGAGACAAAGCACCATCCCTATCTCGATCATGCAGCATAAAAAGTTGTGTCAAGAATTCCTGACCTTTATGAGATAACTCTGTTGTGCATCCAGAAGGAACTTTGAGACTATAAAAACATTTACGTAAGTACATATTTATATAATAATCTTAAAACTGATCAAAATATTGTATAAAATTTTTGTATCATAAAAGACTTTTTATGTTCTACTTACGGAGGATTTATATAGTCTTTAGACATTTGAAGATCATTATCATAGCCAAATTTTCTTAGAACAGCCCATGTTGTTTCATTTCTTCCTCTTTGGATAAATAAGCATTGTAAAAACATAAAACCTTTCATTGTGACACAACCATTACATACTCCATCTTCAATATTTTTAGATAGAACAGCTTTTACATCTTCCAGTACTTGTGGTTGCAATGGGGTATTAAAGCACCATTGCTGAAATGCATTTAATTCAGCATCACTAAGCAAGCCATCGTTGTCAACATCACAAATCTAAATGAAATAGATAAATTAGTACTAAAAAGTCATTTATGTTATTCAATAATTTATTGTAAAATCCTTACCTTAAATATTCTCTGTAATGCAGTTTTGCATTCCTCAGTCAGCTAAAACAAAAATAAGTATATAATAACAATAACATAAAGTAGTTAGTAAAATTTCAATAGCAGTTGTCAATTAGTTTACCTCCTGTGTGTCATAATTGTATAAAGGAGTTGTTGGATGCAAAACGGCCTTCTGTGCGTAGTAAAACATCTCTGAGATATTCTGCAATGTCTTGGCAGAGCACTAAAACATACAAGTGTTAAATAGCTTAATTGTTCAAATTTGTAGATTTATTTACATCTGTCTGTTGATATACTATACAGATACAATTTTTTACGTAAGTTAAATAATCTTTAAAAATCTTTTATGTGCATTCAATTACTGGAATGAAAAGTTTTAATGTAAAGAGGCATTATATGAGCACTAAAAATACATTACCTCGATGCAACTCTCGATTTCCGAAAATTCTTTCATAATTGGATAAACATCTTCAATTGTAGAATAATCAATAACATCAATCTTATTGCCAACAAGTACAACAGGGCACCGATTACTAGCTGTACTCTTTCTAATAAGTGGCAACCAATAAGATTTTGCATTGTCCAGCGTTTCTCTATCCTGTACCGAGTAAACAACGCAGATGACATGCGCTTTCAGAATCTCATCGCAAAGTTGGTCCTCTGTCTGCTCCATAGCTGTGTAAGAACAAAAGCAAGCAAATAACATAAATAACAGAAGAAAATCGAAATAACAAGTAAGAAGTAAAGCTCTGTCGACTCACCAGAATAGTCTACTATCCGAGTGGGCACTTGCTCCGGAGTAACATCGGCAGGGATGGTAATCTCCTCTGCCTTGCTGGGCACATCCTCTGCATACTCGTCGCTAACCAGCGACAGTATCAAGGAGGTCTTGCCGACCCCTCGGTCACCCACGAGGAGAATCCTGACATTTCTCCTGGGGTTGCTCTGGGCGCGATGAAGCGAATTCACGACCATCTCTCTCTCCAGCGACGTCACCGCCGACGAGCTCGAAGCTCCTCACCAGCGCAGTGCCGAGAAAAGACGGTGCATCCTAGTTCCGTGAATCTCCAGGCCAGAGATCCACAGCGAGACGAAAAGAGCAGAGACGCAGAGAAAGAGTGATGAGTGAGAGCGAGCGCTAAAACGAGCTCAATTCTCCGTGTGAACGAACGAGTGCAACAGAAAGAGAGAGAGGAGAGAGTGAGGCACAGAGCGAGATACGGGATAAGTAGATAGCGGCAGCCCTGGTAACTCGACACTGCGGATGTTTTCCCGGCGTAACACCCACACGCACGCAGGCACACTCAGGCGGGTCACGCACGATGAAACACACACTCGCGGAAGAAAGGATGCACGAGCGCGCGCGCGCACACACAGACAAGGAGTACGCGATGATCCGGACTTACGTCCTCGCCGAGGAGATGACGACTAACATCCTGACCTAACCTTCATTCCCACCGCACTCTACCTGTCCGTCCCCTGGGACTCGGATAACAGTTCGCGTACATAAACAACGGCAGCTCTCCTCCACTCGCTCCTTCGCGCTAGCAGCACACTGTGCACGCACAACACGCGCAGTTTATCGCCGCGGGGGCGATTCAAGAGGCGAATCTCCCGTCGTCCGTAAGTAGAAACACTCACACGCACATACACACAGGCACGTATAAGGCGCACGCACGCCGCACCACATTCACGCACGGCGACCGAATCTCACCCGCAGAGAGAAGAACGGGGCTCCCTCTTCTCTCTTTCTCTCTCTCTCGCGGGACACGATGATGCGCGCGCCGAGGGTGGGATTTTCAAGGTTACGCGCTCATGGAGCGAGAGGGAAAGAACGAACAAAGTGTATCAGTATATATACCGTATATAAGTAAGTATGGCGTGTGTGTGTGTGTACGCTATATAGACGTGCGCAAGTAGCGCGAGAGATGGATTTTCTTTGCTCCGTTCTGCGTCGGTCACGCCGCTCTCCGGCCCGGGGAGCTCCATAATCTCTCTCGCGCTCTCGCGCATCAAACCGGAGCGCGTGCACCGCACCGCACACACTCTGCACATGCGCGCAAAGTCGTTAAACGGACCTCTGGAGCGCAAAGTTTAAAGACTGCAGCTGCATGCGCGCGGGGGTATATAATAATGGTGTGCCTTATACTGGTTGTCACGTACTGGTTGTCACGTAGCGCGAGCTGAGGATATTTTCATGCGCGTTAGATTTCGCGGTATAAGATAATATTATTATACTTGTGGTGGCTGGAGAACGTTTTGGAAACGTTTTTCAATTCTGGACATCACTTTTAATAAATTATATTCGCAAAGAAAGGAGCTGATAAGCGCGTTTATTTTTGTTTTCATAGAGTGGAGTGGATAATCTTTTTAACAATCCGTGTGTCCTAAGATAAGACTGTTTTTTAAAGCCTTGCTTGCAAAAATACATGCTATAATGAGCTAATGACATTATATTGTATTATAAAACATAACGCATGCATATTGCTAGTGTCGATATTCTTAGAAGAATATATATGTATACGTGGACGTTAACCGTTTTTATTGGATTTTTTTTTATTTTCGTTAAAAGTTATGTTAACGCTTCGTATTATAAAAAGCTTTGTAAAATGATGTTGAAAATATCACAAGCTTTTTGAATGATCTTGCAAAATTTTGCGTGATAAAGATATTAAAGATGGATTATACC